>JABUQX010114668.1:10000-35115 GCA_015478945.1 Trachelipus rathkii | reverse complement strand
TAAGCCTACTTGGCATCCTCAAGAAAGAAGGCACACACCTGAAAAAGAAGAAATCTAATTCTTAAATATCAAATTAAATGTAAGTAAATTTTAAAACTCAATATAGAAACTGATCTTTTAGTGCTTGACATATTGGAGTGTACAATGGTTTTAATCCTAAGAACTTATATAATTTTAATTCATAGGTAATTTTATTAAAAAATGAGATTTAATAGATGCAAGGAAAGAACATCATGGGAAAAATCACATATCTTAACCATTTGAGATCACCACATATTAACTAGTTTGTGGTTAGAGTACTTTATTGTATTAATTAATTTCATACGTATCAATAGAGTGGTGTTGGCCGTTAATTAACTGAACTGAATGGGCAATAAGTACGGATGCCATTTTAAAAATTGCACAAATATTTAAAGAGTAACTGACCTCTCATAAAGCTTACCTAGCTAGAAGAATCAAAAGTGAAAAGAAGCCTCCATTCACTTGGTTGGTAAGGACTGCCAAGTGCCTCAAATAAACCTTTTACATCATTGCAAATACACCAAATAGCTGCATAGAAGTCATACTGAGAAGAACATATTCCGAACTCTTCGTCTCTATTTGCTGACCCAAAGTATGTAAGTTCATTGAGAGAGGAGCGTTTGGTTCTCATTATAAGATGGGATTGCAAAGAAGTTTATAGCATTCTCTTTGGAAAGCAAAGAATCTTAGTCAAAGATCATTTAATTTAACTTTGAGTGAGTGAGTAACTTAGGCGAAAATGTTTGTAGACATGTAGGCTGATATGTATCAATGGAGAGAAGTGGTCAGCTGTCAATACACCATCTCATATAATTCTCTAATTATTGGTCTTGTAGTAGATATTATTCAGGTAGAGAAAGGAACAGAATTACATGAGATATCACAAATGATGGTTGTGGTTTAATGGCAAGAGGAATAATCAGGGTAGACTACAGTGTGCTTGTTTTTCTTATTGAATTGGATACCACAAACATATAAAAAAATAAGAATCAGAAAAAAGATTTACGCCTAATATATTAGGTGTACCATATCCAAAGTGATATTTTCAACGAGTTAGACGCCTCGAATATGATCCCCACACTGTGTATACAACCACAAATGTATCATGACGAAGACAGAGTTACACAATTTATTATAATACATCAGTTTATTTTTATAATTCAATTTACAGAAGTATATATATAATACTTAATAATACTATATTATTGAGTATATACCTATAATAGATATATATATAAGTAATATTATATATTTTATTTAAAATAACGTATATAAATATAAATATAAATATAATATAATATATTAAATATATTACATAATTATAAACTCACAATTTCTTCTACCAGAATACTCACTATTTTATATACACAATTACTAATTACATAGGACTAACCAAAAGATGTCGTCTTACTAAACCTTTTCTACGATATATTTGTGCTTATTATTATTCGTAAAGTAATTATGTCACCTTTGAGATTGGTCATGCAAAAAATAGCAGTCTGTAGTGATGCTCCTTCGACCCTTCTCATAGGGACCTGCAAGAAGTTGTGCGTTCACTCTTTAGAAAGACAAGATCACTCTAGTCAAGTAATTTAAATTTACTTTTTAGTGAGTGGTCTTGGCGAAGTGTTTGTAGACGTAGGTCTGATATGTTCACTGAAGTGTCCCGTGTCATCCACTATCTATATCTTGCTATATCGTCTTGTAGCCTCATATTCTTCAGCTTGGCAGATAGAGATGACCACTCCTGGACATGTGGTTGTGGTGTTAATGGCAGCACAGGAACATCAAGGGTAGAACCTACAGGTGTGCTTGTTATTTTACATTGATCAGACCTGAAAAAAGGTTTTCGCCTATTTAATTTACACTAATCAGTTAACTCTCCACATTCGAACCCGTCGTTTCCACAACTTTTATACACCGCGCACAATTTCTCATCACCAGGCACAACTCATTAAAAAACCAAATTTTCTGAAACGAAATCACAACACACCAGATCACCATTTTTATCTATAACAATTTTAATTTTTAATAAATATCTCCATAACAAATATAATATATATATCATACATATCATAATATAATAATAATAATGATAAATAACAATAATATAAAATATATAATACAAATAAATATATATTAAATAAAAATAAAATAAATAAGAATTAAAAATAATATAACTATTATATAATAAATATAATTAACATATCTTAATAGTAATATATCATAATACTAACCGGTATACATATCATAAAGTATATAAAAGACTAAAATATATATATAACTAAAAATAGCTTAAAAAATATAAATATATTATATACATATCACAGAATATATGACGCTGGCAACTGCTTTTAAACTACTATAAATAATACTACTCCTATATATAACAAAACTATATAATAATAATAAAACATATAAATAAAAATATATATAATATACTAATACTATTATATACTATAATATAAAAAAATTATACACAATTTCTCTAAACCAGATATAATAAACCTATTTTTGATACCACAATAACATTATCATAGGCTACCAGAAGATCTTGATACAACTTAATACTAGATTTGCAAGGACTATATTCGGTAAAGTTAAAATGTTATCAGAATGCAGAGTATTGGCATTGGCAAAATAGCAGTCTAAGTAATATGGTCAATTCGCCTTATCTACAATCACCATTCAGGTACACCAAATGACAAAAGATTAGTTTTGCAATCACTCACACCCTCCGCGCCTAAGGCTACTGATACAGGCTTAGACAGCACAGTATGGGAGCAAAGGTTCTTTGTCTTGCCAATTTCTAAGCTTTATTCGGGATCCAAATTGATTGGTAAATGGAACTTATAACATTTGTTGTCAAGACAATCAATAAGGCAATAAAAGTTATTATTTGCCAACACACATAACAAAATCTATCAGAACTGTTTTTACACTTTCTATTCACACTAATTTTCATTGAAACTATTAGGGAGTTTTTGCTAATGTATCTCTGCCTGATTCACAAAGATAATTAAAGCTTTAGATACATATATAAACTGTTCCTAGATGAGAACAGTCATGGATAAAAGTAAGAACACTTAGTTGAGAGTGAGCAAGCACACCACTATAACCACAAACCGCAGCCCCGCGCGTCGCGGCTAGAGAAGTAAGTACTCAATAATTCGCCATCTAGGGAGCACGGTTCATGTTCTTAAAAACTAGACCTGATTGAGCAATATGATGCTATGATTTTTGAGTCTAGGTAGACAATTTCAATTAACATACCCCCAACTTAAAAACCCCGGGAACATCTTTGTCGCCAGGACCTGTGTTTTTAGGAGATATTTGAGTTTCCATATTTTAAAAGTTTTTTTTTTGTTTACTTATATTTATTTGTTGTGTAACTGATTATTTTTCTTTCAAATTCAGATATTAGAGATTTAAATATATTAATTATTTTTATCAAATGTTATAAGATTTATTAAATGTTATTTTCGAATTTTTTTAAATAATACGAGTGATTTTTTAGATTCCTAGGTAGGCAAAAAAAAACTTGTAAAAATAATTAAACCGTAATAATTATTGTTACAACTGTCTTCTCGAGAATTTTGCTCAATCATCGCTTTTTTCGGAGAGGCCAGGAGCCGATTACCATTTATATCTGGGTTAAAAAAATAGCATATATTCCAATGGCCTTCTGGATTCTTATACTTTTTTTGTTTTAAGTGTTTTACTTATGGTTCAATTGCTATTATCTATACCGCCGTGATTCTTTCAGGTTGACCCTAATTTCTCACAAATATAGTGAAGAGAATTTTCATAAGACTTGCGAAATTTAAAGAAGCTACGTTCGCTTGTTTCTATAATATAAAATTCGTTCTAAACACGAGTAGCCACGATCGTAGGCAGTCGCCCTCTGATATTAATATATATATTACTATACTATATATATATAATATTATGACTATACATAAATTAACTTATATATATATATAATATACTATATATATATATATAATAGGGGAGTAATATATGTGAATATATAGTAATATGCGTCCAGGCAGTAATAATGTTCATGAGTGATATATATTATATATCTAGTAGCTGAGGGACTATACGCTAGGGATATACTACGGCTATATAAATACTGAGTAGTATCTAAATACATAAATAGTATACCGTTAGGTCATATAGAGCAGAACCGGATGTAGAATATTATTAACAGTATAAGTAGTAGGCTTTCAGTATATTAGAAGTAGACGAGAGAGAGAGGAGAGAGTGAACGTTCAAGTATACTCAACAGTAAATTCAGCCGAGAGTCGACCCTAATCGACTCAGCAGCGGATGCTTGAAAGATAACACTACTCCAGCCTTTTCCAGCGCGTTGTTCCCCCTTGCCGTCGATTAGGTCTTATCGTTTATTACGCGTATTTGTTGATGATCGAATCTTCGAATCCGCAGCCTTTTCCATTAATCTTTCTAGTTTGCGCGAAGTTGCTGTTTGAAGTGTGCTTGGAGGAGTTCTGGGATAGAGTATTACATGTGAAATTTATTTCTTCTGATTCTTAATAATTTCTTTTATCTGACTGCTGAGTATCTATCAACAGGACGGGTTATTATATAATGTACTTTCATTCGCCACTATAGTGCTAAAATTTTGCTTGCCAATCATATAGCATAAGTACGAAAACAATAATTTATTTCTTACAAAGTTATAATGGACGCTGCATACATATCATGACTAATAGTATTATAGCGTACTAAGTATAAGACGCTAAATAACAGAACCAGCAAGCTATAATAGTGATCTAGAGTTATGTATAAATACAAGACACGTTCCATATATAATATATATAAAATCATGAATTGAGTTATATATGCGTCCATCATATTATATTATATATACTATATATAGTAAATATCTATTTCCGCGGGATATTGTATACCTATCATAAATAATACTTTTGCTCACGACCTCCATCATGTTCCACCACAATGTCACTCAAGGCGCGTAACATGGCGCAATCTATTCAACCGCTGGCTCCTGAGTTCTTATACTTTGTCTGTTAAATTACATTCAGATCTCTCATTGCTCACTTATGGTAATGTATTGCATGATACTCAGGTGACATTTCACAAAAAAATAAAGAGAATTTTGATATATTAATACCACTTCTTGCGAATTTTAATAGCAAGTGTATGATATCGTTTCTTAGTGAAAATAAAAATTTCGGGGTTGACTAAACACGAGTAGCACGAGTGTAGGAGTCGCTCTGATCATATATATTATATATATATTATATATAGATATATAATATATATATATATAATATATAGTATATAGTATATAGTTGTGTGTGTGTATATATAAGAGAGAGAGAGAGAGAGAGAGAGAGAGTGAGTCATCTTACAAAGCGAGTACTCTAGCAGAAGAGGTCCGACCTAATACAATCGACTCAAGACTGGTAATATTGCATTTTCCCACTGCGCACGCATTATCAACTTACCTGTAAATTAAATGTATATATATAATAAATAAAAACACACACACACATAAAGAACATTACGAATAAATAAATAATATTATATATATACTTATTATATATCGAGATATATAATCTATATATATTTATATATACTGATCTTATTAATAGAGTTATCAGCTCGAATAACGTGACATTATTATAAATAATAATTAAGTATATCGTAGTGCGCTGATCCTCGAGATCTCCTTCAATTGATGGTTCATTACTCCCACTACGGAATTCTTGGTCATTCAGGGAAAATTGAGATTCATAATGTAGTTTTATCTAACACAACAAGGGAAATTGTCTAGGAGACTTGATAGTAAGCCCTGCTCTACGGAAATCTACACATCTGAAAAATTCAAACCTAATATGGACGTGGGTATCGAACCACGATCTCTCTATTTGTGCTGGATGTTATACATAAACCATAGTTGTACTGTTCTTCATCATGTTGGAGTATTTATTTATTGATGTGTGGGATAATTGAGATTAGTGTAGTATTTACTTATGTGTGTGTGTAACTGTGAAAGTGTGTTATGATGTAGAGGAAATAATTATTTATACTGAAGATAATATTTTGGTTCTTAGAAGTTAATCTTGGGGTGAGAAATTGTGCTAAAAAATCTAGGTTTAAAATTCTAAAATTACTCAACGGAATCCATAAATTAATCAGAAAACATATAATCTATATATATTTATTAGTACTCATATATATACAATATAAATACATAATATAATAACATAAAAAGATGCTAATAAATTTTTATTCAACTATTATAATTTAAAGACCTCTTGTAATACATACGGTATAAGATAGTATACGTATTACCTTATATAAAAAACCCTAACGGTTCTGAATTTTTCACACAGAACCCGGTATATTAACGTAATTAATTATCATTATTATATATTAGAATGCACCCTCATAGTATATATAATCATCTCACATACACTACTAATACTATACAATTAATATACTATACTATATATGATACCAAATTCACTATATATACCTTATATATATGTATATATACCGGTAATATATAAGCTAATAAATAATATAACTCATATGAATTATACTATATGATCATTATGTATATATTAAATAATACATAAACAGAAAATCATAATAACAATATCGAGGAAAAACACATAATATGATACATATATATAATATAAATAACAATTATAATAACATAAAAATCTACTATATACACTTATCAAATTCAAATATAATAATAGGTAGGTACATTAATATACGGTATATAATATACGCAGAGCCGGGTATCCATCTATGCATAGTGAGAGTTGCAGTTCATAGGTTTATATCACCAGTAACAAATTATAACATATAGTATTAATAGTTCAATTATATAATAATTTAACAATAAACATATAATATAATCATATATGATGGTCCTATGGAGATATATATATATATAATAGTACTACTATTATGTATGTACTATGTATGTATATATATTATATAGCTATACAGATAAAAATAATACAATATATATAATATCTGAGTATTAAATAGTACATGATATATACCACATAAACGTAGAATATAGGACAATAGCTATATATGTAATTATAATACTACAGAAATAAGGATAATAGACATTAAACAATAAACTATATACTAATATGATATACTAAATATTTATTAGTTGTGAAAAGTATTACAATATATATTATTATATAAGTAAAATAAGGGTACGAAACTATAAGAAATTACTTGCTAGATTGGTGGTTTCTTCTATGAGCAAGCACCCTATACAAGAGGTTGATGGTAATTTAGAAATCACATATTTGAAATGATGTGTGTATCAACATAAGAGTAATAACCTGATAAATTCATTGAAAGTACAGTAACAAATGTACCATTCTGTTGAGATAACTCTCATCTTAAGACACTGAAATAATGGATTATGTTCACAGGCCTTTTAAAAGACAGAGCGTTTTACAACCACATTGCCATCTGACTCTAAATCGTTTTAAGGATATTATTTATGTGATCGAAAAAATGTCAGAGTCTGACAGCCTCTTTCTCTTAGAAATTTACCTCTCTTGCCTGAAAAGGAATTTATCTAGGAGAGAGTATCTTATGGTGAACTTATTTGCATTTAAAATATTTAATTTATTAGATTTTCAACGCTTTCTTGTAAAGTCCTTACTTAAAACAAGAGTCGGGCCTGAAGCTTTTCAAAATTAATTTCGACTTTTGATGCTAAAATTTGCTGCGCGCAAATCTTAGCATAAAGTACGATAAACATAAGTTAAATTTTACAACCGTATAACTCGAGATGCTACCAATTACTTCCTGCTCTAAACACGGAGTGAGAAAGTATGATATAATCAAACCAAATAATCCACAGCAGACAATAATAACTAAAAATACACTAAATTTAAAGTACTACTTCAAAATGCAACCATTATCTAATTAGTGTCCAAAAGACATAAGTATGACATAAACAAACAATTTGAAAGGCAAAAAATAGTTACCACAGTAAGTAAATAATATTACATACAAAACGAGGATAACTGGTTACATCCGAAGATTTAAAACAATATATAAACAAAATATTTTGATAACATATAGAAAATATCAATATGTATATTATACAGGAAAGTAAAAAGAGTGCTCAAGCACAAGCAATATTTTGAGTATATCCGTTGAGAATATAAACATAACATACGAAACATTTATAAATGCATAATAAAAATGCAAAATATGTTATACAATAATATTATTGATATGAACAATTTGAATATTATTCACTAAAAGATTTAAAATAGGACCACAAATCGATCGAACGTTGAATGATCCAAATGAAAGGTCCAGTATAAAAGGCGTTCTAATGTATCCATGATTTGACAAATGCGCACAGTAAGAATAGTTTTCCAACTGTATATTTCGAGAGATAAACATTGCTTGACGATATGTTAGAGACGAATTGAAATTGAAATTAAGGTTCCTGTATTATTTGAAAAAAATTTCTAATACATAAATAAGGAGCGGCTCACAGAACCATATCTAGAATTCCGAAAAAGGAATAAAGTTCGTATGTGGAATCCAAAAATGGAGTTTGCTTCACAAAATCCAAACTTAAAACATGAATTGAAAAGAAATTCCATGCCGAATAAAGGAAAGAATTTGCTATGGTCTAGGCGATGTATCCTTCGAACTGTTAATAGTTGTGAAAAGGTGAAGACCATAAAATCAAATTAGAAATGAAATTAGAAGTCCAAGTATGATATGTTCGATTTTGCTTGGTCATTTTCTTCACCGAGTGTTCTGATGGGATTTTGTGTTATTCGCAGTTTTTTCTTTTCTTCATTTTGTTTGTTTTTTTAGAAGGGTTTGGATTGAAGTTCTGGAGTGTTCTATTTCAAGGGTTTAACCAATTATATTATAGGAGCTATTATACTGTAGATTGGTTGCTATCATTATTAAGAGACAAGCACCCTATATAGAAGGTGATAATTTAGAAAATCTACATATTGAAATGATAGTTTAATTCAATAATAAAAGTAAAAGGATTTCTATGAAAGTAAAGTTGTAACAAATCGCCATCTGTTGAGATAGGCTGCTTAGTAGGTCGAATATTGTCACAGCCTATATATAGTTTCCAGCAGCGTTTTTATCCACCAACTTCAGCCTCTGACTCTTCGTTTTAGCGTCTATTTGTGATGCGAATTTCGAAGTACGCAGCACACTTTATCCAATATTTCCACTCGTTTGCCGAAAGTCTGTGTTTGAAGTTTGGAGGAGTTCTGGAGAGAGTATCTTTAAGTGAAATTTATTATTTCCTTCTGATTCTTAATAATTTCTTAAATCTGGAGCTGATGAGTATCTCAGAGGACGGGTTTATGGATATTGTTTCATTCGAGACTCATGCTAAAATTTTGCATTGCGCATCTTAGCATAAGTATCGACAGTAAATTAAAATTTTTGACAAAGTTATAATGGAAGTGCTACATATATTTATTATAATACTCAAACTACCTATATATAACCTACTACCCTAATCACCTAATATATATATATTATCTTAGATTATAATAGCCTATTTAATCACGTAATATATATATAGTAGTATATACCGCACGATCGAATATTCAATTAGTACTCAATATAATGATGACTAACTTTAATACATAGTATGAACTTATGTTCATCCTCCGGATGGATCCATTTACCGAACGAAAGAGGATAGTCACAAGAGAGAGCTGCGAAACATCTGCGCCGAAGATGATATGTTAAGAAAGAAGAGGCAGCATGACGGGCCAGGGCACGTAAAGTAAGCCCTCTACGCTTTCCTTCATACACGTTAAGTGCGAGCAGTCGCATCAAGATCATCCACCCTAGAGCTTCAGCAACAACTAAGCGACGGGACCTTCACTGTGGTATCTAGTCAATTTGGGGCCCATCCCTGACAGGCAAACAACCATGAGAACCCATCACACATTAACCCCCGTCTTGACTCCTATTCTCACTCCTATGAGCTTTCTTCTCTCCCTCCACACCTCATTACTTTCCTTCAAACACATCCCATCCCATCCAGCTGATTCCCAGCACTCACCACTTTACATCAGCCTTACCAATCAAATTATCCCTCCATTCTTTTCCATATGACAAACTCAACCTAATACACTTTTCATTTATTTTCGAGAACATTGGCTTCTCCTCATGCCCACATCAACCTCCCATAATGCGCTTCATGCTCTCCCATTTCACTCAATCCTTCTCACCATACAACACCTTTCCTAGGATTATCCATCATGAACCAGATTGCACCCATCTGGTTAGATACTATAACCTCATTAATCCCACACAGTAGTTTCACAACTCTACATTAACCACTAATAGAAAAAATATACCCTCCTGCAGAACCCTCTCAAGACAATCCTTTGCATTGCACCATAGATTTTGTAGTAGGACACAATACAAGGATCAACATCAAGAGAGCAGTATTCCTCTGGCGTCACTAAGCCCTGCGCCTTCTTATTTAGTTGGGTTTTATGATGTTTATTGTTGTTTTCAGATTATGAGCTTGGTTACGCGGGTGATACACATACATACACATAATATAAAAGGTCTTTATGTGATGATGATAAGATATATATTAACTATAACGACTAAGTAAGTACTATATATATAAAATATATACGTATAATATTATAATAACATAATATATCACAATATAATATATATATAATATATATATACTTAATTTATATATATATATATATAATATATATTATATATAAATAATATATATTAACTATAATGAGGTCAGGCACAGCTCTAAGCAAGGAACTCACAGATCCTATTAATTCAAGCTACAACAGCTACAGGAAAAGGAATATCAAGCATTGCACAAGATATAAATTAGTGATAAAGCAAATTGGAGAAAATGTTTTAAAAACTCTTAAAAAATAAAAAGGAGAAATTGTCATACGTCAAAGTCTACAATACCTACGAGGCAAAAACGAAATATCATTTTTGGATCAACTTCAAGTAGCATTTTTTGCAGATAGGAAAAATGTAGTAGACAGAAAAATAAGAAAATATAAGTGTATGTAAGGCAAATAAATTATAGTAAATATATAAAGCGAGGCTATGTTAGAGAGACCTTGTTATGTTAATTGTTAAAATCAATATAGACTTTCTATTAAATTATTGCTTTTTTTTAACGGAAAGAAATACCCGCCCAAGGGTAAAATACTACGAAATTACCGATGGCAGAGTACGGGAACTATCGGACCTTCCGGGAACTACGAGGGTAGAGACTAATTCTACCCACCTTCGGGAGGGTCTACACAGGAAAAACCCGCTCTTTGGATATTTGAGGTGTCTACGGGTTCCCTCCCGCCCATTCCAACCTATGCCGGGGCATCGCGAAAAAAGTCCCCATGTGTTCACGCGTCGGCTGAGCTCCTCTACCATTGCCTTAGTATAACCTGTTACAAATATATATAACTACGTATGTCCCGGCACCTACACCCAAAAAAAATAGCATTTGTTATGTACATTTTTTTTTTTTGTATTATATTATTTTTTACATTTTCCGAAACAAAAATTAAATGTACAATGAGATTCCTAATACCATGTAGATTCTACATTATTGACTGGTTACTTTGTAGTTTTAAGAGTATACTGATTTTTTTTTTTTCTTATTTTTTTTTTTTTTTGAGGTCTTTTTATTTTTTTTCTCTTTATATTAACAGTTTCAGTCAGGGTAAAATTGTTCCAGAGGAATTAAGCACAAGGAGCAATGGATATAGACCTCTTCTCCGGATAGTAGATAGAATCAGTTTTTGAGAGTATGGATGCGTGGCTCGTTAATAGATGGCTGGCATATATATATATAATATATATAGTACACCACTATGAATATATATAAATGAATAACAGAAATATACTAGTATATAATTAAGTTATCTATATACTTATATATATATATATATATATATATATAATATATAATATAATATATATATATATATATATATATATCTATATATAACGGTATCACTATATGTATAAATCATCTACTACACCCTCACTCCATATACTATAATATAGTACTTATATATATATATTGTAATCTTATTATACATATATATATATAATATACTATATAGTATACTATCTATATACTATTATAGTATATATATATAGTATGGCTATATATAATATATTCATATACTACTACTACAATAGTATATATATATATATATAATATATACTCTATACTATATGAATATAGTATATATAATTACTAATATACCATATATGATATATATATCACATATATAGAATATATAATAGAACTAATATATAATATATATATATATATATATATAGTAATAATATAATAAATATAACATACTTATATAAGCGTAATAGCGTATATAATACATATTAAATATATATAATATATTATATATATTTATATAGTAGCAGAGATATATATATATATTAAATAATATATAAATATATAAAATATAAAATAGGGTGCTGATTTAAAAAAACCATGGTTTTATTAAAAAAAACAAACAACACAAATTTAGTATTTTTTTAAATAAAACCAAATAAACAATGTTTTTTGTTTTTTATGGGTTTTTTTTTATGCTATTTTGATGGTTTTAATGGTAAAGGTAAATTTTAATGAGTTTAATAGATTTTAAAGGCAAAAATCACTACTTAAGACTGTTTTACACAATTTATAGGGTACACTAGTAATCTGGCAAACTTTTTTATATTAATTGGAAATTGACAAAAATATTTATATCTATTCTGTAAACACGTTTTATAAATTATATATTTTTTGAGTTTTACAGATAAATACATAAAAACAGTAACAAAATCAGAACTTAGCAATAATAATATTTTTTTCTAAAATTCAAACAATGATCAAGCAAAACTCAGATTTATTTATAAAACCAAAAAAAAAAAACCTATAACACTTAGTAAACAATAAACCAAAATAAACTAAAACCAGATTCAACAATGAATTTTTATTTACGCTTTATATTTGAATACCTAGGAACTAGATAAATATAATATATTATATTTTAGTCATATATATATAAATATATATATATAGTAAGCGTATAGAATATTATATAATACTATAGTATATAGTACATATTGCTAACGATATAAATATATATAATATATATAAGTATATATTCTATATGTATATATTAATAATTATATATAATATATATAATATAGTAATAATTAATACTCATATTTAGGGAAGGGACATTAAAAGAAGGATAAGAAGGCGAGAGAGAGAGAGAGAGAGAGAGAGAGCAGGAGAGAGAGAGAGAGAGAGAAGAGAGGAGAGAGAGAGGAGAGAGAAGAGAGAGAGAGAGAGGAGAGAGAGAGAGAGAATTCATCATTAAAAGTCGAAACTGGAATAGTATCATTAAGAAATTTTATACAAAAAACAACTTTTCCTGCTTTAAACTGTTTCCCAAACCTATTTTACTAATGTTGCTTTTGCACAAGTCGAAAGTTAAAAATACCCTATTGCACATTAGCCATTATGAATGATTAAGTTGCTGACAATAATGCTGTACTATTTTTATATATAACTTATTCTCATACCTAATTTTTTCTTTGAGAGATCTGGTACCAAGATGAAAGGAGTCACTGCTGACAAGAGAGACTCATCAAAAACTTATACAAAATGAGTAACTTTTATGAAAATGGAGGATAATTTCCTGCTAAATTTATAACACAATGGAGACATCAATTCGAGGATAATCACATTTCCATAAAATTCCATGGTTTGAATACTCATTACCTCTGGAGTACTGGCGGTCTGAATATCTTGGTAAAAAATATAACGCCAATCAAGTGGGCTTTCTGTTCTTGTCCTGATGATAACCTCCTTTTTACTTTTTGTAAATCTTGTCTGTTGAGTAGTGGATTAGCTTTCTGGCTCCATGTTCATATAGATTTGTTTCCATATAAACAGCAAATCACGTAGTTTACCAGCGCATGTGCCTTCTAGATTGTTAATGCAGTTGCCACATCACTCCACACATGAAGTTTATATTAACTCTTTTGAATGTGGCGATCGATGGGTAGAGAAAGGAAAATCCCCAAGGGCTCGAAAACAAGAACCATATTTTAAACTGGTTAAATTTAACAATATAATTATAATATATACTATTGTGATATATAGTATATATATATAATATATATATATATATAATATATAGTATATATATAGTATTAATCCATGATAATATATATACGGGACATATATATATTATATATATATATAACTATATATATATAATATATATTTAGATCATTCTCACAATACGATAATTAAATCAGCAGAAAAATTTCAACCACTTACTATCGTTAACTCCTCGATTGAAAAATTGAGAAAACCATATCACATGCTAAAGAAAACCATAGTAATAAAATATATTTTTGAAATATTTTATGCATGGTTTTTTTATGGTTTAAACCATTGGTTTTTTTATTGTGGTTAAAACCATGGTTTAAACCAATGGTTTAAAACCAAATGGTTTAAAACGCAACATATAACTATATAAGATATATATAATTAAAGCTATATATATAATAATATATAATATACCTTTAAAATTATACCATATGAAATTATACATACCATATTATATACATATATATATATATATATATATTATAATACCCCTAAGTTATTTCACTAGACAAGAGTGTTTTACCCACTACTCTTAACCACGATGGACTAAAAAGAAATCTGCCAGGTTCCAGAAAGCTTTGCTTTTCAAGAGGAGTGAAGGCATGTCGTTGACACCTAACCTCCAGACAGATCTCCCCGTCCACAATCGGGTCAGAGGTAAACTTGGGTAAATTTTAATCGGGAGCTAAATAGGTATACAGACATTTGGCACTTAAATCGTGCATTATATAGATATAATTTTTATTCGCCACGAAAAGTCCCTAAATTGCGGTTTGAACCCATTACCTTTAGGATGTTAGCCAGAGTGTATAACCCTTAACCAGATGGACTAAAAGAGGAAAAGCCTGCCAGTTCCCCTACATGAAAACTTGCTATCCCCAATAGGAGTGAAGCATGATCGTTGACATACTAACACTCAGACAGATCTCCCGTCCACACTCGGGTCAGAGGAACATTTGGTAAATTTTAAATTCGGAGACTAAATAGGTTTACATGACATTTGGCACACTTAAAGTGACGTTGTATTTGCTCATTTTTCAAAAGTCCTAAGTGGGTTGAACCTTAACCCTTTAGGATATTAAGCCAAGAGTGTTACCTGTTAACCACGTAATTTTAGCTGGCCCCGGCCCCGGCCCCCGCCAAACGCCAACACCGGCCATTTTTAGCGACCGGACCGAGACCCGCATCAATACGTATGGAAAAATCAGGAAAACCGGGGTTTTCTACCGGGTTAACGAATAAATTTCACACATTAAATGCCATGGTCTTAAATCTGGCCAAAATAAAAAATATATTTTATCACCAGTAAAATATGTACAGCAAATTGTACATTTATTTTTAAAACTACATAATATTAAAAGTAATTTTTGCGAATATTTTTTCTAAAAATTTCAAATTAAAAATGAGGCCAAATTATAATTTTTTCCAGAGTTTTTAACATAAAAAATATTCGAAATTTTGATATATCAACGAATTCGGAAAAGGAAAAAATATAAATTGTTAAAATAATTAATATATAGATATTTATTAAAGTTAAATATCTATCAGAAATCAATATTATTATTATTATTGTTAACAATATTATATTAATGAATTAATATATACTAATAATATATAATAATCATATATAAAATAAATATATATAACTATATAATATATATGTATAATATATTATAATACTATATAAATATTAGAAGCTATATTATATTATATATATAATATTAATAGTAATATAATATATATATAGTATTAATATATATATATATATATTAATATAATAAAAATAATAATATATATACGTAGCTTAGAGAGGTAAGCACCCTTGGTTCTTTTTAGTTGTTATGCTTTACTGCCCTTCATTTTATATTACTAAAATGTACACAAATTAAAAACATTGTTAAAGACAATTTTTTTTTTATTCCAAATAATTAATTAAAAGGAAAGTAAAAATTTTCGTCCGACACGCGAGACCTCTTCAGCTAAGGGACTGGATTTCTTTCTTGAACTTCATCAGTTCAAGTGTGTTTCAGTTGGTCTGCTATTTTCGTCATGGTTGTAAAAATATTTTGATGTTTTCAGTATTCATTTTGTATAAATCTATCTTAACGTATCACCCGGGGATCTAATATTGTAGTTGTTCTATTATATAAGCAAAAGAGATTCCATGATGTTTGGCGATGAGTTCGTGGATTGATATTTCTTGATTCTTCTGAAGTTCCTCAACTGCTATCTTTAGCCTGATGTATACGACATGACTTATGTTTAAAGCTGAATTTATGCCTGTCCTTGTGCAGTGGTCATCTTATTGGGAAACATTTTTAATATAGATTTATATTCCAACTCCCAAGTATATAATGTTTTATTGCAAGTATGCAGGGATTGAAGTGGATTATACAACTTTGGGGGGGATTTCCTTTTTCGTTTTGGGCGGGTTTGAGAATTCTTTATTTTAAAGGTGATTTGTTATTTGATGGAATGAGGGAGATTTTTTGGAGTAATAATTATGTTGTTAAACAGAGATATAAGGTTATGAGGAAAATGGCATCAAGGCAGACGTAATTTGGTATGAGGGACCGTCTTCATTTTTGGCACTCAACGTTTTTTGCTTTGTTAATGATTTGTGATGAAAGACTCAGGATAGTAAAGTGATTTGAAAAGTATTGTGGATGTATTAGTATCTTGTGCTAGAAGAGAGGGGAGAGCATATACGAAATATAAGTTATGTTGTAATGAGAGTTAATGAGCTGTTTTTAATATAAGAGAGCTAGGAAAGCCAATTCCTCTCATTACAACATCAAACTCTTAATCATTTTAATGGCAAAAGTATTACAACAACTTCGGCCGAGTATGGATCCCCACTTGTCTGCCCATCAGTCGTAACTATATGTGGAACTAACAGAATTTTAGTCATATTTTTGCCCAATACCTTATTAAACAATAGTTTATGGATTAGGTATGCAGATGACATTTTTGTCTCCTCCCTCACAACACCATCCCTAATGATGTCCTAAACTATATATATTAACTCTATTCATACTTCAGTTCAGTATACGATAGAAATGCCGTCCAACAACTCTATCCCCTTCCTCGATAACTTAAATCAACATGGAATGACATTACTTGCAATTATATTACTATTTTCAATCGCACAACTATTCCATTGGCTATCTAATCATTCCACAACCAAAATTACTGCGTTCTGTCATCTACTATTATACTCCTCTGTGCTTTACGTCATATGCTCATTGCCCCCTCTTCAGCAACAAGACACTTCATACATCCACAATACTTTCAATCACTTTACTATCCTGAGTTTTTTATTGTTAAAAGACTAGAATTTAACAAAAGCAAAAAAAGAGGTAACTAGTAAGCACCTTTTCACCCCCCGAAAAAATCGCAACACCGGTATAAGGTACTCCTTTTTACCAAATACCTCAATTAACGCTGATTATATTCGTTTAAAAAAATATTACCAAAAATATTACCCATTCCATCAATAACATCACCTAAAAACATTTCAAACGCCCCAAAACGAAAAGAAAATCTCCTCAAAAGCTGTATATATCACATTCCCATGAATACTTGCAATAAAACATTATAGGTGAAACCATAGATTTGCAAAGAAAGAAAAAATCAACATACAGATGACCTGCACAAAGGACAGCAATAAATTCAAGCTTTAACAGAGTCATAAGGCTGTAACACAGGCCACTTCTATCAATTCAACAATATAAAGATGATCAGAAAATCAATCACACGAAAACCATCGCAAAATCAGGGAATCCTTTTGCATTTATAATAGTAATAACTACAATATAACGCTATACCCGGTCGAGTTTAAGATAGAAATTTATAATAACAAAATGTAATATCTGAAAACATACAAAATATTTCAAACAACACCATGAAGAAAATATGCAGACCAACTGAAAACACACCTAATGAACTGATGAAAGATCAAGAAAGAAATCGCAGTCCCTTAAGCCACTGAAGAGTCTCGCGTGTCGGGACGAAAATTAGCTTTCCTTTTTTAAAAATTTATTTCATTTAGAAAAAAATGTGTATTTAACAATGTTTTTTAATTTGTGTACACATTTAGTAATAAAATGAAGTGACAGCAAAGCATAATACTTAAAAAAGAATCCAAGGCCTTCCTCTCTAAAGTAAATATATCACTACGATAAATGTAGTTCTTAAATATATATTATATATATCTATAATATTATAATAATTAATAATCTTTATATATAGTATATATATAATATATATATATATGATATATATATATTATATATATATTATTATAATATAAAAATATATATAATATATATATATTGAGTTATATTATATATAATATATATATATATATATATATTATATATAGTTATATTCTAATAATTATATTATATATATAATATATATATATATATATATATTAATATATATATATAAGTATTTTAATAACATGATATAAACTAGAAAATCATTAATTTTCTAATAATTTCTTTCGAAAATATTTTATCTAAAATTGAATTAATTAAATTGATAATTCCTTTTTATAATATTAAATATTAATTAATTGAAATTATATTTAAATTTTCAATCCCTAAGTTTTAAACTTCAGTGTTTTTGACTTAGCATTTCTAATTTTCGCTAATCCCGGCCCCGCCCCGGCCCCGGCCCCGGCCCCGCCCGGCTAAATTAGAGCAGCCCCGGCCACATGCCCCGGCAAAATTCCCGCCGGTCGGTCCCTACCCCATAACCACGAATGAACTAAAAGTGAAACCCGCCAGTTCCACTGAAAGCTTTCAGTGGAACCTGGCAGGTTTCTTCTTTTTAGTCCATCGTGGTTAAGGGGTAAACACTTCTTGGCTTAACATTTAAAGGGTAAGCAGTTCAAACGGCCCCTTAGGAGACTTTGGAAAAAATACAAATAAATGCACGAATTTAATGCACAGGCTCTCAACTTCTTCTTTAGTTGTCAGACTCATTTTAACTCTAGTTATCTCTGACCCGAGTGTGGACGGGGAATCTGTCTGGAGGTTAGATGTCAACGACATGCCTCACTCCTCTTGGAAATGCAAAGCTTTCAGTGGAATCCTGCAGGTTTCCTTTTACTCCATTCCTCTTTGGTTTAAAGGCTCTTGAGTCTTTCCTTAAGCCAAGAGCGTTACCCGTATCCGTATCACGCTGAATTTCTAATCAATGCGAGGTTTCAGTGTTAGTTCGAAGTACTACAAAAAATCTTTAATATACTATATATATAAATATAGTAATATAATATATATATACTATATATATATAATGAATATATATATAATAAGTATAGGAGAATGATATAGTAAATATAGTAATATATAGTATAATATATATATATATATATATAATTATATATATAGTATTATAATATAATAGTAATATAGTATATAATATATATATAATAATATAATATATATATATATATATATATAGTATAATATATATAACATATATCGAGTATATATATATATAAGTATATATATTATATAAGTATTATATATATATTATATATATATATATTATATATTATATATATATAATATATATATTATTATATATATATATGTTATCATATAGAATAAGATCCAGTGAGTGGTGTGAATGAAGAGGTGATGCAAGGAGTTAAAGTAAGAAAAGAAGCGTGGTTGAATGTTTGTTAAAGAGCCAATGATGAGGTTTAAAAGAAAGATGTTTGGAGCTATATAAGGTGAAAAAGAATACGAAAAGGTACATACGTAGGGGAAAAGAGTAAATGAACATTTGGAAGGAAGGATGAATGGCGACTTACAAGACAATCTGAAGCTCTCTGGAAGGAAGCGCGAAAGGTAGGAATGAGAATAAGGGAAATATTCGGCTTAGAATAATGAATAAGGGATGGTGTTTTTGTACTGATGAAATGGATATGCGGAGTGTGGAGGGACACTTCGAAATCTGCATAACATTGGCAGGAATGAAGGCGTGACATTAGTGAGATAGTGATGAGTGTGGGTTTGATAGGTATGCAAAGATGAATATGATATTGGGGGAATAAAAGTTCATTAGTAAGAGGAGGTAATGTGAATGACGTGAGAAAGTTGAAGAATGGTAAATTTGGCAGGTATATGATAAATTACTGGTGAAACATGATCAAGAATCGGAGGCGAGAATGGTGATTGAATGGATTTAGGAAGTTGTGTCAAGACAGGAGCGTTTTATGGAGGAGATATGGGACTGACGAGTGATACTTGGAGAGACGGGGATTGGGAGAGAGGGACGCGCAGTCGTCCTGATATAGTAAGGTAAAGGGGGAGAAGGGGTAACTGTAGGAATTAATAGGGGAATTAGTTCCATTCAGTGTTGTAGTGAAGAATTTATGCGGTATATTTTGGTACGGAAGAGTGCGTTTCGAGATGACTGGAAGACAGATGTGTGAAAACACAAGGTGCGTTTTAAAAGTGGTCATAGTAGCCCCATGTAAGCCCGTTATGTAAGGCCAGACTGTTTTTTACAGCTACAGCTGATAGGATTTCAACATCTGGGTCTTTTCAATATACGAACAAAATAACCATTAACTTTCACCTAGAAAACCTGCCATATGGACCACTCTTCAAAAGAGGCCGTCATGACATCATCAAAAGGATAGCTTCAAGGTGAATTGTCCTTACGCGATCAGAAAGGTTTGACTTGCGAAGGATTCTAGAGAGCTTGTTATACATAGTACAAAGCCGCACTTAACTCAGATGGCTTCTCAATTATTATTTTTGTTTTAATTTTGGTTTTAATTTATTTACTTTAATAATCCCGTTTTAATCCCTGTGTAATTTTTTTATTAACGTCTATTGTGCAAATTGTATAGTTTTAGTATTTATATTTTTTAAAAAATGTATGCCTGTAAACACACCATACGCGAGAGCGCTCGAATCTTCAATTGTAGGCTGGGCAGCTCTTTTCATTTAATTAATATTTAATACATACTTTTTAAATCCGTGTTATTTTATCTCTTGGTTTCAAGTAGCGAAGAGATCTTACTCAAAGCCATCATGCGGCTCGCACAAATCCTAGTTGTAGGTAACTGCTGATATAATATTATTATATGATATAATAGTATATTATATAATATTATATATATATATATATATATTATTAGTATATAATATATATATATACTTATATATATATATATATAGGTGTGTGTGTTCACCAGCGCACCGCAACCCAAAGCAAGTCAAAACCCAACACAAACAACACAAACCAAACTAATAAAATCAACGAGAAAAACAACCTAGAGAAATACTGCTCTTTGATGTGATCCTTGTAATGCCCTGATTACCTACTAATTTTGATGAAGCACCTTGCCCACCTTCTTACCATTGACAACTTTCCTATTAACACTACACTACATTATCCGTTCCCTTTTCATCGAACATGATAGCATTTTGTAAAGCAAAATATGCTTTTGAAAATCAACCCATTGGATCACTGCTCCTAAATAATTACCTAGATGAAGAATAAGTGAAAACCGAAAATACGGCCAGTCCTCTTTAAGGAAATAAGTTATACGCCTCTCAAAGTTTTCACCCGTAGACTTTCATTAAATAAATTTATGGTGGGCCTCGTGCTCGTTTTGGGCCTATCCTAGTCAGGGTTATCGATAAGATTAGTTCCGGTTATAAGATTTTCTTTATGTATCCTAACAAAACTTATATAACCTGAACTAAGAATGGCAACTATGATAATCGACCTGGATCGATCAATATTGAAAAAGTCTATGGGAGTTTGAACACTTTGAAAATAGTAACTTTGGTTTGTGACATCCGACACAACTCCTTTAGATGAATAGTTTCTTATTATTCTTTTAGAATAAATATCTGTGATTTTTCATCGATTTCATCCATAAAACTTGAGACTGAATAAGAAGAGCAGCATACTTTTTAAGATGTGACATCGTCGTATTTACATCCACTCCTAGTGAAACACGAAATCAACAATCAAAATCTTTTAAAGAACGAATTTCATTCTCTATTTCTATACCATTTAAAATAATTTAATGTGCAGCCAGTCCAAGGAAATTCGGTTACATACCACCAACAGTATGATGATTATTATTAGTAGAAAAAGGACAATTTGATTGGTTTATCTGAACTAAAAATTAGCCATTGGGAAGGCTTTAAAGCTTTGATAGGTTAATCTCCTCTAAAATTTATCCAAAGGGAAGACTTTTTCATTATTATTATTATTATTATTATTATTATTATTATTATTATTATTATTATTATTATTATTATTATTATTATTATTATTATTATTATTATTATTATTATTATTATATTGATGATTATTTAATGCTTTTGAGCTTCACTTTAAAAGGATATATGAAATAAAAAAATGTATTAAATAACCTGCAAATTTGGTAATTTTTAGGGTTTAAATTTTTTTTTGCATCAAGATGTATTTTCTGTAACCATATATATATATACAAGAGAATCAAAGCTCTGAACATTATTTTTATTTCTTTTATTAAAATCGACGTTTCAAGAAATAACGTTTCTCATCTTCAGGATAATAGAATAATAAAAAATAAAATAAAATAGAACAACACAAGTAAAAGGTTCAAACTCTAAAACATTCCACTTATCTCTTAATGTGACTCATACCGGTATTTGAAAAGTCAAATCAGGTTAAAGGAGTCTATTGTAGTTAACATGTTAGTTGGTTGTTAGTTTCCTAATTATCTGTTTAGTAGTTGAAAAAATATCTGATAAAAATAATAATAATAATAATAATAATAATAATAATAATAATAATAATAATAATAATAATAATAATAATAATAATAATAATAATAATAATAATAAAATAATAATTAATAATAATTAATAATAATAATAATAACAATAAAATAATAATAATAATTTAAAATAATACATTAATAAAATAATAATAATAATAATAAGTAATAATGAATAAGAATAATAATAATAATAAATATAATAATAATAATAAGGAAAATTAAAATAGTAATGCTGCTTAATAACAAAATATAACAAATTTTCTAATTAATAACAAAAATAACAAATTTTAATAATAATAAATAATAATAATAATAATAATAATAATAATAATAATAATAATAATATTAATTATAATAATAATAAAATAATAATAAATTAATAATAATAATAATAATAATAATAATAATTAATAATAATAATAATAATAATAATAATAATAATAATAAAAATAAAAATTAATAATAATTAATAATACCATATTAGGGTTTGCAATCAGGACACTCAAACAATAAAAACAAAAATAGTACAATATTTATAGATGGTAAATACAAAAACATTGAGACTGGTACAAAAAAACTATTATAAAATCAATAATTAAAACAAAAAAAATAAATAAAAAGTTAAAAAATTATCTTCCCATATTAAAATAACTGCAGTTTAAAAGGTCCATTATCTTTATTTAATGAGGGGTTTATTGTATTGGTATAAAGTGACTAATATTCGTGTCTAAATGATGGTTTGTTTGGGTTAATATTTCAAAACAAGGTGGTTTAACTTTATCTCCATGAGAGTCACAGGGTCTCTGATAGCTGGAGAAGCACGCGACAGCACAATGGATTTCCCGTTCTGAAGAAACGCCTCAATGCTCATTAATTCTGATAGAGAGTTTGTGCGTATGCTCGCCAACATAGACCTCATTTGCAGTGGCACAAAACATGTTTATATTACACACAGGAAAATGGAGAGTTTGAGATTCTGTCCTCTGTGATTAAGAAGGATGCAAACTGAAATCTGAAGGAAAGGGACTTAGATTTAATATTCAAGTTGCGGAAATTAAACATGATAAAATATAGAAAATCTTCTTTTAATATGTTTCTATAAATTATAGTCATAGAAAAAACTTTATGTATAAAGTTTTTTGAACAGGTAGTTATATTTATCTTCGGATCTCAAACGTTATTTAAAAAGCAGTTTATTAGGCTTAAAATTAAGGAGGTTGGATAAAAGTTGGAGTTAAAATATTTAGTTAAAATTTCAAATTCGTTGTGCATATTAATATAATTGGAAGATAAATGATAGCAAGATTTTAACATTATTGAATTTGTAATTGAATGGAATGTGACTAAAAAAGTTGAGACCTAAATTAGTAAAAGTTTTTTTTCGTTAGATTGAAATGGAATGGTTATTATTTTGTTTTGAAATTAATAGATCCAAAAATGGTAATGAGTTATTTGCTTCTTCTTCCTTAGTAAAGTTAATATCGGTCAGTTAATTATCAAGATAGTTTAAAAAAGGTTGGACTTCTTTATTGGAAAACAACATAAACATGTCATCCATAAATCTTTTATAAAAATTAGGTTTAAAAGCAAGAGGACAATTTTTCAACCATAACGATTCATAGTGACATAAGTAAACGTTAGCCAATGTGGCGCTAAGTAGAGAGCCCCATCGCTAATGAATCTGTTTGAAGATATAAATTATTATTAAAGAAAAAATAAGTGTCATTGGTGGCTAAATTTAATAAAGTTTTGAATTCTTTTGAAAATCTTTCATAGTTATCTACAGTTTCGAAGATTTTATCTAATAAAATACATGACTAGTTTTGACATTGAATCCTTATATATATACTAATATCCCTACTCACGAAGCAGTAAACATTTTATTAGATAAAATCTTCGAAACTGTAGATAACTATGAAAGATTTTCAAAAGAATTCAAAACTTTATTAAATTTAGCCACCAATGACACTTATTTTTTCTTTAATAATAATTTATATCTTCAAACAGATTCATTAGCGATGGGGCTCTCTACTTAGCGCCACATTG
>JABUQX010114668.1:0-2500 GCA_015478945.1 Trachelipus rathkii | reverse complement strand
CTACACCAACACCATATATCCACCAACACCTGCCATAACGCTTCCTATTAACTCTTTTCAACGCCTGTTTGCAAATCCATAAAAACCTAAAACAATTTATTCTTCTTTCTCTCTCATTTCTCAATCATTTGTTTCAATGTAAAGATTTGATCCACACATCCCTACCACTCCTAAACGCACCTTGTTTCTCACCAATCAGTCCTTCAGTCACTCGCACAGCACTCTTTCGACCAAATACCAGCATTATACCTTCCCATACAAAACACTCAATAAAACTATTCCCTATAATTTCTAGTTCCCCTTTTCTCCCTTAACCCTTATACAAGGGTACTATTACCGCTCTCCTCCAATCCCTTGGAACTACACCCTCCATAAACGCTTTATTACAAAACTTCCAAAATCCAATCAAACACCATCTCGCCTCCGCTCTGGATCATTTCACTAGTAAATTTCATTCTATACCTGCAGATTTACCATTTTCAACTTCTCACCCTACCCATTACCTCCTCCTTACTTATAACCTCATCCCCAGAAATACCTATTCCTTCTTGCACCATTCTCAAAACCGCACACATCATAACACGCTCATCATTACTATTAATATGCTGCAGATTTCGAAGTGGTTCTTTCCACACTCCCCTCACAGCCATTTCTCAACAGTTACAAAAGCACCATCCCTATTCATTATTCTAAGCAAGATTCCCTTATTCTCATTCTTAAACCTTTTCGCGCTTCCTTCAGAAGAGCTTCCTATTTTCCTTTTATGTCCTCATTCATCCTCCTTCCAAACTGTTCTATTTACCTCTTGTTTTCTCCGACGTATACACCTTTTAGTATTTCTTTTTCCCCTTATATAATTCCAAGCATCTCTTTTGAAACTTCATTTGACTTTTAGTACATTCAACCAGCTTCTTTTTACTTTAACCGCTTTCATCACCTCTTCATTCCAGCATCGCTGTTAACATTCTTACTTCCTATTTAGCACATCCACACCACTTCCTTTGCACTTACTAACAATTGCTTACCTTCATTTTGCCCCCCAGATTTGCTCAGTATCAACTTGTTCACATTCAACCGTTTTACTAGCCAGCGCTCTTACATACTTATCCTTATTACCTTGTTCACTTACTTCTCACTCTTAATTTACCTACTTCCTTTCGTATCACCTTCTCTCCATCCAAGCCCCACACTAACTTAATTTTAGAAACAACATAATCATCCGATAATCCCATTCCTAAACCCCTAAACTGAAATTTAACATCCAAACAACATACTTCAACATTCTCCTTCTTCACCAACACTAAATCAATCATACTTTTCACTTCGATTTACCATCTCTACCACACCAACTCTAGTACTTTATGGATACTCTTGTGTTTTAAAGAAAGTATTACTTACACACATACCTCTTCTCTTCACAGAAATCAATCACCTTCCTACCATTCTCATTTTTTCTCCCGCCACCCCAAAACCACCTGTTATACCATCCCTTATTTGATCACCTATCCAACCATTCAGGTCCCCCAAAACTATCAATCTGAAGCTCCTACTCACCCATCCAAAACATCATTCAGATTATCCCAAAAAATCGCTCTCTCTTCAACATTACCCTCAGATGCGACCATACGTTCACAACCACAACATACCTTGACCTTTTCAAACTTAAATTTAACCATAGGAATTCTAGGACTCACACAATCAAAGTCTACCATAGCTTCATACCAACAGGTCACTCATCAAAATTTGCAACTCCTTCTCTTCCTCTCTCATTCTTTTCCACACCAGCAACGCACACAGTTCACATCACACCACTTAATTTCACCTTTTCCTTTCATTCTGTTGTTTTCAGTCACAGCGAGCAAATCAAGTGCCCTTTCTAAATGCATACCATCGACCTCTCTTCCTCTTCTCCTCAAACATTTATTCCGCTGACATTTCCAGTACCCATACGATTCATAAATTTTCGCCGAAAGTTAGAAGGTCGTTTACGGCGATCACGAACTTCTCGAGCCATTCATTAGCATTCCTGGCAAAAATAGATGGTAGAGCAGCCAACCAACTTACCACTGCCCCCATTAGTTTCGACTACTACGACACGCAGGACATACGATGTGGGGAATTCTTTCTCCCCCGCACACAGGATATGAGTAGTAGGGATGTCTGTAGGTGTTATCTAGAAGTGTGGGGTGTGTACTTTAATCATGTGTATATAATATGTGGATAAAAGGTGGTGGTTATAATATGTTGCTGGCAGCGATGAGTGTGTGAAGAATATGACGCAAAAGAGAAAGGCGCACCATTAAAAAAAATGGGAGTAATTTCATCGTTCGAGTATGCGTGTACTTCTCCCTCATATATAATAATATATATATATTATATATATATATATATATATATATATATATATATATTATATAATATATATATCATATATATATATATATATACTATTATAGTGAACATATTGATTTAAAAATTGCCGATGATAGATTTACAGTAA
>JABUQX010114667.1:42500-62714 GCA_015478945.1 Trachelipus rathkii | reverse complement strand
ATGATCCTCTTCCTTATCCTCCTCCTCCTCCTTCTCCTCAGCCAACAGCACCAATACGACCGGCTCAGACTCCACCCGCACGGTCATCGTCATCCTTGCCTCCCTCCACTCCGGCTCAGGATTCTTCAACTCCAGCTCCACCTCGGGCTACTCTTACGACACACGCAGATGTTCCGACTCGCCCAATCACCCGCTCACAATCTGGGAATCCTGTCCAGACTCCATCCCAACCGCTTACTAGAATATCGAGCAGAGGTAGGCACATTCGATGGCCGGCGCGCTATTTGGAATAGTTTCGTGCCTTCAGCACTGCAGGGGAGTATCTGTGGTAATTGAGGTCAGGTCAATCTTACCAACATAGCACGCAAATGCAATAGCGGAGTTTATTAATGAACTCTATTTTCTCACTATGGCAATAGCGAATCTTTCAATATTTTTGAGTAGCGTTCGCATCTTACCTTGCCGCCATTTTCGCACGGCATCGACGCTTACTAATTGCTCAGAAGATTTATGAATATTTTATTATTTTATATTATCTGAAGCTTATTAAAGCATGTGATTTACTTCTTTATGCCATGGTGAGTGAAATAGACAGTGCAATTATATTTATTAATAAATAATAGTGGTAAATATTGGTACCCTGTGAAGTGGCGTTATTATAACGTATTTCTTTATATATTTTTATTTATAAATACTTAGCTAGCTTATCCTCATGGTAGCACCCTTAGGTTAGTATATACTAAGGGCCTATTATTTTATGTAAGCCACTTTCATGGGGAACCTACGCCCGATTTCCGTTTGGCCACTAATATCTTTTGATTTTTATGTAGGCCAACAAGTAGGCCATCTAATAGGCCCATAATTTTTATTCCTTTTTATTATATAAAATTTAATGTAGTAATTATTTATTATATTTTATGTTAAATTTATTTATATTATTTTTATTTCATAATAATTTTTATATAGGCCAACAAGTAGGCCATCTAATAGGCCCAAAATTTTATTCATTTTTATTATACTAAATTTAATGTAAAATAATTATTTATTATATTTTATGTTAAATTTAGTTATATTATTTTTATTTCTTAGTATTAATTATTCTATTTTTGTTTAATTCCCAGGTTAATGGGGTCCGTGTTATTTTCTTCTAAAAATACAAATTCAACTGTAATCAAGTCTTTAACTCGACCTTTGGTTTGACCACTAACTCCAAACAAACCAGCTGCTACTAAAAGTATATATATATATATAGTATATATATATATATATATAATATATATAATATATATATATATATATATATATAATATTTATATCATCGATATTTTAAATGAAAATAAAATAAGTATATCTATCATTGATTTTATAAGTATATATATATATAATATATATTAGTATATATATATATATATATATATATATATATATATATAATTTTCCTTACTTTCTTTCAGGTTTTATTCAGTTCATATTTTTTCTTTGATATAACTGAATACAAGTGTTATTTTCAAATGTCAGAAACTCGTATTTGAGAAAAACAATACTTCACTTTATCTAATAGGCAACTTATTCACAACAAATTTAGGGGGTAAACTAACCCGTCATTAGACAAGTTTTGTGTGTTCTTTTCTTCATCCTTCGCTGAAGCTAAAACTAACTCTTCGACAGAGTGCAAAACTAGTCATTGATGAAGTTAATATTTTTTGGAACAAAGCTCGTATTCCGACGCGAGAATGTCTCAACAATGTATAAAGTAATTAGGTGTAGCGTCGCGTCAAAAGGTTTCTTATGCCGCTCTTGATAAATACGTGAAGCAGGCAAAGAAAGAAAAAGCTTTTGGTAAAAACTTAGACAACTTGTTTGATATTGCTCATGGAAACGCTTCTTACACTGATAAAGCTGGAGGAAGATAAACAATTCTTAATAAATCAAATGAAAGAAGCAGATAAGGATTTATGCATGGTATAGATTTCAATTTAAGAGCAAATGAAAAGAGAAATTGAATACGGGAAGAAATGAAAATGTTGCAGATTGAGAAAAATCGTCACGCTTCTAGAATTACAGTTGAGTGTTTAACAATAATGTTCTATTTAATTGTTTTTAACTATTCAAAGTATTCATTGTACTTACTAAATTTTATGAAAATTATAATAATTTTATATCTATAATAATATTTCATTTACAAGTTATTGAAACACTAAAAAATTTACAGAAAGCAGCTTATGATTTCGGCCCGTCATCAAACGGCTAGTTCATCACCACACTACTCCACCTCGACGAAGAGATAGACTTTTGAGCAACCGTAGACCACTCATCATCAAATAAAGTAAGGTTAGAGGGTACCACAAAACATATTTACTGAAAGAATATGTTGCTTTTCGATAAATGTAAGGTAAGTGATAGGGATGCTGTTCATATTTTATCGGCAATAGCGAAAGCCCTTGGACATGACGTTCATTCCTTATCCATAAGTCGCTCAGCGATACAACGGTTTAGACAAACTTTTTTTTATTTTATTTTTTTTTTAGCTAAAAGAATACCCAAGAAACTGATGCAACATTTTCAAAATTTGGATTTTAATGCGCTAAAGTTCACTGGATGCTGAAACTATTACCCATTTAAACGGCAATGAAAAGAGGACAGACTAGCAATAATTATTACAAGCGGAGATGCAGAACAGTTATTAGGCATTCCAGTCATAAAAATTCGGTCATGGTTAGAGAACAAGCCAACTGCCCAGTTTATCAATCACTATTTAGAATGGCCCTGTGTTGCGATACTACTCCTTCGAATTTAGGTAGAGTAAATGGTGCCAGCATTTTATTAGAACAAATGTTAGAAACAGATTTATTATACTTACTTGCTTTATACTTAACTTACCATGCCAGGCACCAATATTTATGAATTCATTTTTGTTAAAGAGTGCTTTTGATACAATGATGCCTTCTTCTAGTGGCCCTGATATTCAGTTCTTTAAGCTCTTTAAAGAATCTTGGCATAAAATCAACCAAATAAATCTTAAATCTGTGATGGAAGTCAAGCTCATTAATGAAATTTTGAAGCCCGAAGCTTGCGATATTCTTCACTTTATATATTCAGTCGTATGAAAATACAATTGCTCGCAATGCATTTAGTTTCTTGCCCACTATTCCTTGAAGAACGAGGTCCTGAACTAAGGTTAGCAGCTCCTAGAAGCATTCCATCATGCACGATGGATGCAAAGGCCAGATACTATTTTAAGAAATTTTTTATACGGGTGCATGAATTTTTTTTTTTCTACGTTAACGGTCCAGAGTGAAATAGCGTTTTTGAGGTAGGTTTCTTTAAACGTGAAACTTTTATGTTAAAGCTTGGTTTACAACACCCTATGCACATAAAGCTCCAAATCACGATCTTTTGTTCGTTAAAAAGCTAGTTCTTTACAAAAATATAAATCGTAAAATATCTGAGAAATCACTTTCCAAAAAAGAACCATATGGTGGTATTCTTAAATCCAGAAATTCTGCCCTTTAATTTCTTCGACAAAGAAAATCAGTTAATGAAAAAGCATTCATGTGTGCATGCTTTAAATACGAGGAAATTTGGCCACGAGCGAAGCAAAATTGAAAACTAGCAATAAGGAATGTTGCGCGTATTGCAAACACAGAAATGCGTGACTTTTATTTCACGGACAAACAATTAGATTTTTGAACGATTCTAATCTATCTTCGGCGTTTTCTTTAAAATGACCCACCGAAGCATGGCGAACAAATGAACAATACAAAACAAGGGGTTCATTGTGCAAATCAATTCAAAGTCGTAAAACGATACTGTCGAAAGAGGAATTAAATTAACACAAGAATAATAATAATAAAATTAACCAAAAATATAAAGTTGTTTGACTCTACCATTAAAGAGATAACTGTTAAACGTTTCCCAAATAATAAAGGAATATAGTTACAGATCTTTTTAAATTAATTATATATAATCAAAGATAAACACAATAGATGAAAACCATTAATAATGTCAAGCCAAATTGTATTTTTGTTGCAAATAATAAAATTTTCTATTTTTGAATGATTTTCTATTTTTGAACCCTAAACCAAATTATATTGCTAGAAGGAGCAGTAAAGGTATCCCTCTTTCTATCTTTGATGAGTTGCCTTTGGAGCAGTATCAACGTCTATATTTATATACAAGAATAGATTATTTCATAAGCTTTTTATTTGATCCTCGGTGTTACGGTTAATGTTGTATATTTTTAATATATTCTTCAATAAAATATAGATTATTCATTTTAATTACACACAAGGAGACTAATTAATTATTTCTTCTAAATTATATATTAAGAATATTTTAATAGAAATTAATAAATTATTATAATTATTCAGTAGGCTGGGTACAATTAGGTTTATAATTACAAGTTAATATACAATTAGCAAATTGTAATTTCATAAATGAAGATATTATAAAGATTAGACAAATATATATAAATTAGTCAACAAGTTTGTATTAATTAGTCACACAAGTTTGTATTGCTACACTTAAGAACTTTTTCAAAGACATAATAAGATGGCGATATCATCATATTATGTGATCTAATTAATATATTGTAAGAATCCAGAAGGGCCCATTGATAAGCTCTCTCTCTCATTAAATCAAGCTGAGATGCCATAATAAAGACTAAAAAATGCTCAAGAACCTCAATTATATATTAGTATCTCTAATATTTCCTTTATAATTCATTATGAAAGTGATCATTATAGCGTAAATACTTTGATTTAACATTTAAATGCTGTCAATTCAAGCAATAAAACAAACATGCTCATTAGAAGACATTCAATGTAATATTAGAGGCTCACAAATGGAGCCTAGCGCCAAAATTCAAAACACACACAACAACATTAACCGAGCTCGACTCAACCGTTGTCTCTCTTACCTATTTGTTATCAAAGTGTTGTATAGCATATCATACCCTTATTAGCACTAGTTGAATAATGCAATATAAAACAATAATACTATCTATACGCACCTTTTAAAAAGATAATTAACTGTCAAATGACTCAACTATTGTGTCTTTAAGCGTTTATATATTTTTTATTTTACTAAGAATTCGCAAAGTATGAATTGTTACTATTATTTTGACATTGCTAACCGAATAACTAAATTTACTACGTCTACGAACTACATCTACGAACTTACCTAATACACTCCAGATACTTACGGTGCACCGACTCAGATTGATCGTGAAATTTAGTCTCTGACAATTTCGAGTTTGTAATTGGCATTAGAGTAGTGATAATAACAAGAGAAGGACGGAGATCTACTATTAAATTTATAACTCAGTCATATCAAACTACCATAGGCTATACACGAAAAGCACATCAAATATAGTCATCAATAATGTTCGATGGCTTATCACTTTAGTGCTAGATTCCGATCTTTTACTGTAATAAAAAGACTAAAGATAATTATAATGACTTTTAACATGAATAGTAGAGTGAGAATAATCAACAAGTGTGATACTCACGCAGTAGAATTATTTACCAGGTGACAAAGAGGTCGATCGTAGAATCGACAACATTGAAATCACTCCGCCGTGTAGTCTCTATCACTAGCACGATATTTACGCCGGAATGATAGGTGCTAGGACAAGTGCAGCAATATCATGTCATCTGCGCAAACATTTACCCATCTCAAGTATAAGAACCAAAAACACCAGTAAACATACATATACACATACATTCTTCACACATGTAACACAAAACAACCATCGAGACAACCTAAGATAAAAAAGCATGATATAGTCTCGCCCGTCCTCCTTTCTTTTGAACAAACCTTCTTCACACCCTTCCTCAATATTTTACTGACACTACAGAACCACAGTACTACTCACATGATATAGCACGTAGCATCATCTGGCCTGACATCACAAACCTACTCAACATAACGACATATATACTCACTCCTAACAAACACACTCCGATGCAAACATATCCGAGTCACGAATACTACCCTGAAAACACCGTCGTCAATCAAGCCAACAGATTCTTCCATGCATTACTCATCACCTTCCTTTTCACTATCACTCACTCGAATAATAATCTATTCCACACACACTTCTGTCTCACATACACAGGATGCGTATATTCTTTATCTATAAATTACTATTCATCTTGTCTCAGCACTAACGCTTATCACGTCTCTATGACAAGTGCGCCTTCGACTTGTTCTCATTGTTTCTATGCGTCCCTTTCGATACTAGAGTACACCATAAGTATCACCTTAGCAAAATACACTACCCTCTATATATCTAGACATTCGACAGAGTCGTCATCACGTCTATACACTCTGCTTTCATTGGAAGACGACTAAGCTATGTATCAACGCCAACTCCATCCTCTCTTACGTCTCTCTGATTCAACTGCATTGCTCTTACTCCTATGGACAACTCTGTACTCTGTATGATCTCATTCGAATGTATAAATCTCATGAGATTATGACAACTATGAGAGAAGATTCTCCTATATAATCTCTTCTCATTTCTACTCCACAATATTTACTCTCGAGCATAACACCTAATGAATGATTCGAGGAGCTATAAGATCAAGTAGTTTACACACTAATCTACGGTATTCATCAACTTTACTATCAATACTGTTATCACTAACAACACTGTAACTTCTATATTCATGCGCTTTGGATGTCTTATGATCTTCCACATCTCCAACGCTGACTTGTCGCCGCATTTTCCTCTATCAAGGCCAATATTGTACCCCTACCTACACCCACCTCTGACCTTTCCTCCTTATCCAACTCACCGTATTCTCACTACTCTCTCAAATCTCTCTGCTGCAACCTTAATATTTCGGTTACACACAGGTGAACTCTCATAATCCTCGCATGACGCACTTTAGTGTCCTGAACATAAGTTTATCTGTATCTACACCAATATCAGCACGTGTCTCTATCGCTCCTCTCTTCATAAAAACATTCGACACTAATATAGCACCGTAATAAGAGCGCCATACTACTCTCCTCCCATTTGTAAATAAACAGTCTACTACCATATTCGTCCTACCAATCCTCACCTTCATCTCTCTCCCCATCCTATACGAAATCTAGTACACGAATAGCCAATCAATGAAGCTTTATCAACTATATCCTCATCTTGCCGTTGTTATTCAACCCCTATCACCTAGGCTGCGTTCTATGCTCACCTCGAGTTATCACTCCTCTATCATCCGACTAAGTGTCCGATCCTGTGTGTCTCTGGAACCTAGACTCAATACCGTTACTTAAGATTCCCATCTCGCTATTAATTCCTCTTAGAGTTCCGCGACTCTAATTTATTGAGACGAGCTTGCTGAAAAGTGGAAGTGCGAAACACAGTCACAAGGTTTTATTAGTCTCCACCAGTACCATAATCATTATCGTATTAGCATACTATCAGACACTGACCACTTTACCAAATTCATCCACCTCGTAGCCCAGAGCACTTACTATATAGCCAAAAGTTTTACAGAGTGAGCTTCTGAATTATCTCATTGTGATAACCTATAAACATTCAATCTACTACTACTTTAACACCATAGCTTGCGACCAATCGTGAGCATTTATTCTTCGTGTCAGGCTAGTATACACTCTACCAAAGTATCACCACTTCACTTGATTGCAATATATTAATTAAGCGAGTACACGCGTGTAAATAAGTCTTAAAGATACTTACATATATATCCTCACCTCCACCTTCTGAACACTTAGAATAGACCCTATATAATACCAATTGTCTGTGACTGTTCACTCCACAGTACTGCTGTCCTTCTCCGAGTGAGGAATAATTTGACATATTTTGATAACAACACATTTTCTATCTTACCTCACCTAAATCCACCTTACCAACAATCTTACAACTTTCTCTCGATCACCTCATATCATTCGCAATATTCCAACAAGACTCTAATTCTTCACCATTCATTGTTCATCTTTGTAACTATACACTCTGGAAATACGACTATTGGATAAACTATATACTGTGTTCCATATCGCTTATATCGCACTTTTAACTTTCTATAACTACCTCCGCTAAAATTATCGTCCAACCTTCCTTTTTACCTAAAGACTGCAGATCTACCATTACCACACACATACTAATAGGCTTTCATCCCAACTGAACAATATTTCATCACTGCCAGTCTGCTCAATTCACTCTCACATCAAATCTGTAGAAACCAAAACTCATTTACTTTTACTCTATCACATAATCTAATTACTCAATTTACTCAATTCAATTCATCCATCTTATATATAAATTATCCAGGTAGCTAATACCTACTTTAATGCTACACCTCCTACCTTTCTACATAACTACTATTCATTATTTACTTTACCACACCCACTCCCACTACACCACTTCTCCACCATTCTTATACATCCTATTACACTACATCTCAACTACTATTACTACTAAAAACTTATTAATACACAAACACAAATACCTTAAAAACACCACAAGAGATACAACCAACTCACGATACCACCTCACTCACCTTCCACCTCAGTAGCCGATTCTTCGAACTTACGCTATGCTATAACATTGTGATAGTTAATCCATAATGGCAGCCCTAGCGCAAATCCAAATACTTATCAGCAGAGTAACAGTGCCACATCACCCTTTCTCCATGTGAGTGTCAGAATATTTGAATACATATATAGATGTAGAATATTATAACCTATATAGTCTTCACTTCATCTTTAGTACTAACACTTGATATCCTGATTGTATATATAATATGTGATATTACGAAGATTACTGAACTTGACCTTTATTGTATTTTCCAAATATGGTAATTTTATTGTGTAGGTGTGTCACATTGTAAATAAAGAAAAAATAACAGGAACTAACGGAGAAAACCTAAGCACAAAACTCCGCAATCACTGCAGGAGTTAGCCTAAACAAAAAGAAATAACTTACACTCCAAGAACGCTGTACGTGCGCACCCTATGCTCCTGAAATTTACTAGTGTTGTGTTAATTTTCTTAGTTATGATATTAATCAAGAGTGGAGTGTAGTTACTACATTTATCACACAACCATATTCACTAAATTACACTGTATGGTATTATCCCAATGAACACAATATTTTCCTACAAGTACAGTTCGAGTTTAGACATGCTGTACGTCCCGATTGACTTTTCACTGTAATAAAAAATAAAAGGATATCACAGAGCTGACTCTTAAATGAAATGAACGAAAAGCTCACATGTATGAACAGATCACCACGTGTCTGAGCCAGAGGTGTTCTCACCTCAACCCAACATTGACAAAAGCGATCCACTCCGCAAATAGTCATCTCGTGTCACAAAAAAATAACTACTCCTGGCGTTAGAAGCTCTATTGACATTCCCGGGTGTAACTCTTCTATTTTTCGTAATCAGCCCAATCCTTCATATCATGACCACCGACATTTACCATAATCCAAGGATCAAGGACTCAAAATTACACTCAGAACTCCTATTATTTTACCATCTATCTTCATACAAGCACACCCAACCAGTTTAAACGTATAGATAAAACCATAAAAACATACATGCGCACCCAGATTTTTCTTCATAGATATTAATGATCTGACATAATCACGCTAATTCTCTCTGCTATAGTGTGTAGAAAAAGAGAAACAGAAGACACATTAAGTGGTTAAATATATACCTCACATGTAGGATTATACTCTTTCTCCGAATTCGTGAGTGTAGTAGATTCCCAATCCAACTCAACGAGAAGCCTGACTAGTAAAAGTTTTTCTAGGTATAAGTAGCTACATGATACATGCTACAATGAGTTTAATAGATGAGGCGCTAAGAGAGAGAGGACTACCATGCGAAAGAGCACATACTAGAAGAGCTGACCGAACGAGTGTACTCCGGTTATTCTCACAGATAAAAATAAAAAATAAAAATAACATAATATACATAAAACACCTAAAATATATAAAATTACATAACAGAATAATATAAAAAATCCATCACTAAATAATAAAATAAATAAAAAATGTTTCTAAGTGTCAGTCATCGTAGTCTAATGTGCTATGCTACGGCTTAATTATATCTCATAACGTACAAAAAAACAATAGATACCCATTTTCCATATTGACAACAAGTGAAACTAGGCATCTCTTATATATATACACATCTGGAGTAAAGGCTTCACAAGATATAAATTTCTCATAATATATATATATAGCCTATATATAGGATAAAACTGAAAAAATAAATAAAAATGAGGACAAACCCTCTGGGAAGCCGGTTTCACTATGAGTATCCTTTTACCATAGCCTCCCTCAAATATAATACAAACAAAAATCTACTTATGAAAGTAAACCTACGAGATTACTTAGCGCACTCACATCAATAGACACTACCACACATTACACCGGCAGAACGAGAGTACAGTGCCACGAACTAGCGTAACCCCTACAGCCTACTCCTCCCGCCACCCCCCTTCGCACCCAGGTTGAGCGGAGTGGGTTTCACATAGGACAGGATATGATAAGATGACACTTCTATTGTGCTGACGCGAGCAATGTCTGCTTCGGTATCTCGAAAAGGTACGAGGATTTTAGTCTAATGGCTACAAACGTGCTGAATAAAACAGTATTGATGGCTTTACCATTACGTCGAGTGCTCGTCGTATAGCAGCAATATTCATTAGGTTGCAGGCGTACTCACGCTGAGTGCTCGAGAAAATTGACGGGTTGAGCTCTCACACGCGCGAAAAGTTTTGCCTCCAATCGTGAAGGAAAAGTCTTCTAACGGACACGTTCTGGAGAATTACTTGAAGACTCATTCCACCGTGCACTACACACGTCATAGAGAAGACAGCTGAACGTAGAATCTATGAACCAGGTTAGTTCACTCTCGGTATCAGAAGAAATATATCACCTAGAGGAGAGCATGTGTATATATACAAGTATAACTGTCTATCCAAGCAGTACTGACTTCAAGAGAGAGAGAGATTGTTTCAGCAGGATCTTAGAAATGACCTCTCCTCATGCTACCCGCTGTTGAGCCTGTAAACATTTAGCTTGCAAATGTTGCCAGGATCTGATTAAAGCGACTAATCGTACATGGTGACAAAAGAGCCTTCCCTTTGTTGCTTATTCATCCTATTCGAGATACAGACACGAGAGAACATGAATTTGACGAAGTAGAAAGTCTAAGTCAGAATAGGATATATAACGTAAGAGTGAATTTTAGTGCGATCGCCTCCCTTAAATCGGCAGAGATTGGCTTCACATGATCAGAATTGCATCATATTCTTTAGCCAGAACGATACTGAATTAGGATTCGTGCAGGTATATGGAGATACGTCCAGTGTATGATCTAGAGATACTCCAGCGTAACGATCTGCATGAGACCTCGTGTTAATATAGTCTCCATAAACCAGCTCTGGAGAAGTAGGAGTGAAGGGTTTTACTGATGACAACATAGTTATTGTGATTCTATTTGATAATGGGATTCTCTGAGTCCTGTAGCCTAATCCGTTAAGATGGTGTGTGGTTAGGATCGAAGCCACATTCGGAAACAATATCCCCCCCCAATCCAAAGATGAATAAATGGCAACGCTTCCAATCCAAATTCTCGTGTTTCCATGGCACAAGCAGAGATGCTATAACTGACGATGGATAGGACAGGATGGTAACTGTTGGTTGCGCTTCTTTGAGGTGCCCTAAGAAGTAATCATAAGGTCTTTAAAAAGAAATGACTTGAACTGCTCTGCCTTTTGATCGGTGGTGACGTGTTGGAAGGGGGGACTTCTCAAAGCGCGAGATCCAATTAAAGACAAAAGCTTTCGCAACGGTCTCGGCTTTGATATCCGGAAGTGGAATAGCTTCCGGCCACCTGGTAAAGCGATCAATGCAGGTGAGGAGATAAGAAAATCCCTCTGAAGAAGGAAGCAGCCCAACAAGGTTAATATGAACCTTATCGAAATGTTCAGAAGGAGGAAGGAATTTTCCGAGAGGAGCTTTGGTGTGTTTATGAACCTTGTGTTTTTGGCAGGAAAAACATGCACGGGTCCAATTTTTCACATCAGAGTTGATGCCAGGCCAAACAAAACGAGAAGAAATTAACTTTTGTGAAGCCTATATCCCAGGATGTGATAAAGAATGCAAGGTAAGAAAAACAATTTTACGAAAAGAATTTGGAACTAAAGGACGAGGAGAAACTGTGAAAGGTCGCAAAGAACAGGTTTGGACACATTCGGAAGCGTAATTCGTCTCAGCTGGAGAGATGTGTCATCTGAGAGCGAAATACTTTCTGATTCCTGAGCCTCGACCAAAGCTTCGTAATCTAAAGATGTAAGTGGTGAGATGGAATCCACATGAATTCGTGACAGAGCATCCGCAGTATCGTTGTCCACTCCTGAAATGTGCCTTATATCAGAAGTAAACTGTGCGATGTACTCCATATGTCGAGCTTCACGCGGGTTATGACGTTCATGACGTGATTTAATGGCAAAAATTATCAGTTTATGGTCAGTCAGAACATGGAATTCCCAACCTTCCAAGAAATACAGAAAATGCCGGATCGCTTTGTAAATGGAGAGTTCACAGCTAAAAGTACTATACCGGGTCTCAGCCGGTTGGAGTTTTTTAGAGAAAAATGCAAGGGGAACCCAATGCTCGTTTTGAAGCTGCTGTAGCACTCCCCCTATTGCAAAATTGGATGCAATGTCAAGTCCACATTTAATTTGTTGCAAATAAATAAGATTTTCCATCTGGATGATTTTTTTTTTATTTTAACCAATAAGCATAAAGTTAAACTTAACCAAATTAAATAATATTTGAAATACCGTGTTTTCTCTTCAATAGGAACTATTTTGATGGGTGAGACCACAAGAATTTTAAATTCTTAAAAAAATTGGGCCACCCTAATATATAGTATATTATATATATATATATTATAGTTTATATCATAACATATATATTATATATAATATATATATATATATATATATATATATATATATAGATATATACTATATATATATATATATATATAATATATATATAATATATATATATATATATATATATATATTAATGTGGATGCATACATTCCATTCTCTATTCCTTGAACTAATACTGCATAAATCTGTTTATCAGAATTATCAATGTTCTTCAAATCCAGAAACTCGTACTTTGATATATCTCATCTCGGATGGCAAAAGTCAGTTCTTAAGACTAAAAACTTTTTCTCCTAGAAATTGCAACCAATCTCTTTCTGGTCTTACCTCACAACACTTTCTTACATTTGCAATTTTTAAAATGTCACTCTCAATTTTGCTTCTTCCTCCCTCCCTCTTCTTGTATCTCTGTCGGTAATACTGCTGTCTTAAGCATTTCCTAAAACTGACTTGTTCGTTCAAACTCTTGCCTCCGATTAAAACCATAAACGGTTTCCAGAGCTATCCTCATCTCTGCCTTCCTTTCAACCACATTGAAAGGTTACTTTTGCATTCTCTGAGCTAACACTATGAAGGAGGGAGTGATCAAGTTAATCCATCCAGTGGTCCTAAAAACCTTGCTGCTATTTGAGCTTTGCGCCCTGCTTGGTAACCTATTTCTCACTGCCATTAAACTTCAACTTTCCCTCTTGCTGAAGAATGCATTCGATTCAGCATGTGCCCTAAAGAGCGGGACTTTAGTCAACAATCCAACTATAGTAATATCAATTTAACCTCTGTTCTTCCTAAAGTTTTCGAATCTATTCTTGACAAGAAGATTTAGAAACCTCTTAAATCTTCTAATCTTATCTCTGATTATCAGAATTGCTTTCTGAAGCACATTTCACTGGTGAGTCTTTCTTTTCTCTTCCGACTCTGGTTCTCTGCTCTTTCGTATTTCGCCGTGAATCTTTTTCTGTGGCGCTAGACATATCGAAAGGCCTTTCGGATAAACTCTGCCAAAGTTTTAATATCTCAACTTGCCACTTTCGGGATTTATTCTTCTTTTTGTAATCTTCTCTTGACTTTCGTTCCAGTCGTTATATGGCTGCTATTGTAGATAGCCACCATATATCCTCTAAATCTAACCATATTGGTGTTCCTTAGAATTCTGTTCTATCCCCAACTTTTTATTTTTTTATTTTATTTTACTTGAATGAATTATCTGTTACTCTGTCTCTCCTCTCCACTCTTAGGCTGATAACTCCATCACTCATCATTACTCCTTCCAATTTGAAAGACTACTCATTCAACAGCAAATAAAATGATGCCCTAGGAGTATAGCTTGAAGCAACAGACTTCTGATCTTTCTGATACTTATAGTTGCGTTAATGAAAACATGGTTGTTTTCCATGCCTCAATAACTCGGCTTCTTCATCTATCTACCAGTTCTACCTGACATAATCTTTCGCACAACTATAATATCTTCTTTTAAAACACAACTCTAACTGATTGTTTAATTTTATATTTTAGGTGGTTTATATGTTAATGGATTAATGGATAGGGTGATGAAAAATTCTTAAATAATAGGAAGTGCCCGTTAGAGTTATTTTTTTATCCTATACTGAGCTCAGGGCAGTGTTTGTGGGTGTAAATGTAAAGATACTTCTATAAAAATAAATTAATTATAAGGATACATAGTTATCATTGTTGTAACTAAAGAAAACCAAAAGAAGACTTATTTTACTGAATTTGTTGGACTGTGCATCACCATATCTACAGGGTGAGGACCTGGTTATCTTGTTGTGTTAGACTAGGTTATTTATTAAACAGTGGAAGCAAAGCGTAGTTTCGTTGCGCTCGGAGGGTGGTAGTTTAGTTTAGTTTAACTATGGGTGATGATGACTAAACAGGCGTGAGTGGAGTTAGTGAACAAAAAGAGAGGAGTACAAGAAGGATATGTCCGACTTTCAAAGGGGATGCGAGCAGCGGAAAAGAATATAAGCCATGGAAGAAGAGAATGAATTTATGGCAGGGTTGGCACGAAAAAATCAAATGATTTAAATAAATTGATTTTTTACGTGATTTTTTCATTTTTTTAATAAAAAAAGTCATGATTTTTTTTTGGTTTATTTGATTTTTTTAGGCAAAATTTTCCCCCTAAATTAATAACTAATCCTAATTATCACCTAATTAATGATACATATATTTCATCTATATATAAGTAAATTCATCAATGTAGTTTCAAATCATTTTTAGTAAAGAATCATTTTTAATACAGTATATATATAATTTAAATAACTTTATTAAACTAAATAATAATTATATTTACTAAAGTTATTATTAATTAGGTAATAATTAGGATTATATACTAATTTTATAAAAATAATAATTAAAAAGCAATCTGTGCCTAAAAAAGTCAAAAATAAAAAAAAATCTAAAAAATCAAAAATTGATTTTTTTTTCTAAAAAAACTAAAAAAAGTAAAAACAATAAAAAAAATCCTCAACCCTGATATATAAATCAGGGTTGGGGATTTTTTTGATTTTTTTAGAAAAAAATCAATTTTTGATTTTATTGATTTATTTGATTTTTTTGATTTTTTTGATTTTTTTGATTTTTTCAGATTCGATCGTGACGTCACGCGATAATATATTATATTTAATAAATATATATATATATTATAATTATATATATTATATATAATATATATATATATATATATATATATATATATATATATATATATATATATATATATATATATATAAAAAATACTATATATATTATATATATATATATATATATATATATATATATATATATAGTAAGAAGACACAGAATCCAATCTCGAGTGTCCCATTCAACTCGTAAAAATTAAGAATTAAGAATAATTTTTAATAATAATTAATTTAATTAATGAATAGTAATTATAATTAAGAAGCCACATGGGCCTACCTAGACTGTCCCAGTCAACCAACAATAATTAATAATTAAGAATAATAATTAAACCGCATTGGCCTCTAGAATGTCCCAGTCAATCCAGAATAAATAATAAATAAGAATAATAATTCAAAAGCCGCATGGGCCTATCTAGACTGTCCCAGTCAACCCATAATAATTAATAATTAAGAATAATAATTAAGGAGCTGCATTGACTCCTCTAGAATGTCCCAGTCAACTCATAATAAATAAGAGTAATACTTAAGAAGCCGCATGGTCCTTTTTAGACTGTCCAGTCAACCATAAAAATTAATAATTAGAAGCCGCATTGGCACCTCTAGAATGTCCCAGATAACCCATAATAAATAATAAAAAAGAATAATCCTTAAGAAACAGCATGGGCCTATCTAGGCTGTCCCAGTAAAAGTTAATAATTAAAATAATAAAAAATAAATTAATAAAGAAGCCACATTGATCCCTCTGGAATGTCCCAGTCAACTCATAATAAATACATATATATTTATTAAATAAAACCGGAATACTTAAGAAGCCGCATGGTCCTTTTTAATAAAAATTAATAATTGAGAAGCCGCATTGGCCCCTCTAGAATGTCCCAGTCAACCCATAAAATTAAGAATTAAAAATAATTTTTAATAATAATTAATGTAATTAATGAATGGTATTTATAATAGAGAAGCATACATGGGCATACTAGACTGTCCCAGTCAACAACAAAAATTAATAAATAAGAAATAAATAAGAAGCCATATGGGCCTATCAAGACTGCTTCCAGTCAACCAAACATATTAAAATTAAGAATAAATTATTTCTTAATTATTATTATTATGAATTGACTGGGACAGTCTAGATAGGCCCATGCGGCTTCTGAATTATTATTCTTATTTATTAATTATTATGGATTGACTGGGACATTCTAGAGGGCCCATGAAGATTTTATTATTATTATCTTAATTATTAAATTATTGTTGGTTGACGGACAGTCTAGGTAGGCCCATGTGGCTGCTTAATTATAAATACTATTCACTTAATACATTAATTATTATTAAAAATTATTTCTTAATTCTTAATTTTTATGGTTGACTGATACCATTCTAGAGGGCTAATGCGGCTTCTCAATTATTAATTTTTATTGTCGAACTGGACAGTTCTAAAAAGGACAATGCGCTTCTAAGTATTATTCGTCTATTTATAACGAGTTGACTGGGACATTTCTAGAGGGGCAAGTGGCTTAATTATTATTTTTATTATTAATTAATATTGGATTGACTGGAAAGTCTAGATAGCCATGCGGCTTCTTTAAGTATTAAATCTTATTTATTATTTATTATGGTTGACTGCGGACATTCTATATGGCCAATGCGGCTTCTAATTAGTAATTTTATTGGTGACTGGACAAAAAGAAAAAAATAGGAAAAATAAAAAGGAAAGAAAATAAAAAAAAAAAGTCTAAAAAAGACAAGCCAAGCGCTTTCGGTTTATTAGGAGTGACTGGAACATTCTAGAGGTATCCATGCGGCTTCTTATATATTATCTTTAATTATTTAATTATTATTGGTTGACTGGACAGTCTAGATAGGCCATACGTCTTCTTAAGTATTTATTCTTATTTATTAGGGTTGACTGGAACATTCTAAAGGGGTTAATGCAGCCTTATTAATTATTATTCTGAATAAAAATAATTAAGAAGCTGCATTAATCTCTCTAGAATGTCCCAGTCTTACCCATTAATAATAAGAATAAAACTTAAGAGCGGCGATGGTCCTATTTAGTTGTCCCAGTCACCAATAAAAGTTAATAATTAAGAAGCCGCATGGCCCCTCTAGAATTGTCCCAGTCACCCCATAATAAATAATAAAATAAGAATAATACTTAAGAAGCCTCATAGGACCTATCTAGACTGTCCCATTCACATATATATATAATATATATATATATATATATATATATATATAATATATATTATATATATAATATATTATATATAATTATATTATATAAATCATATATATTATATATATATATAATAGTATAGTATATATATATATTTAAATATATATATATATATATTATATATATATATATATATATATATATATATATATTTAATAAAAAAAAATAATAATTAAGAAAACCGCCATTTGACGCCTCTAAATGTTCCCACTCACTTCATAATAAATATGAATAATACTTAGAAGCCGCATGGTCCTTTTTAGATTGTCCCAGTCAACTAATAAAAAATAATAATTAAGAGGCCACATTGAATGTCCCAGTCAACTCCTAATAAATATCAAATAATAAATAAGAAAATACTTAAGAAGCCGCATGGGCTATCTACATGTCCCAGTCAACCAATTAATAATTAATAATTAAAAAAATAATTAAGAAGCCGCATTAGCCCCCTCAGGAATGTCCCAGTCAACTCATAATAGATAAGAATAATACCTAAGAAGCCGCCATGGTCCTTTTTAGATGTCCCAGTCAACAATTTAAAAATAATAATTAAGAAGCCGCATTGCCCCTCTAGATATATATATATATATATATATATATATATATATATATATATATATATATATATTATATATATAAAAATAATAAATATATATAATATATATATATATCAGTCAACCCATAATAAATAATAAATAAGAATAATACTTAAGAAGCCGCATGGGCCTATCTAGACAACTTCACGCCTATTCTTATATCCTCAAAGCCAAAAATCTACCTCCTCGTTGCTTTACGTTGCGCCCTCTCCAGCATATCTATGTCTTTTCTAATAAGGGTGCTAAAATTGTAGACAACATTCAAATACTGGCCTAACATATCTATTATACGACATTATACAAAAACAATATATATAATCAGTCTGCATCTGGCATTAATTTTCAATTTTTAACCCTTGGCCTTAGCTCTGGGTTCAAAATCTTACAATGGAAGCGATGAAACAGCAACACTACAGAATGTTACAGACTTACGGGTTACAATGCCAATAGTTTGTTGAAAATTGAATAAAAGAAATATTTTAAAATCTTCATAATATATATAGTTTTATTTTAATTTTTTATTTCTATTGAAGTTAAATCACTTAAATATACAAAAATTAAAAAAAAATATAAAAAAAATAAAAAAATCAAAAAAAATCAATAAAATCAAAAAAATCATGATTTCTTTATAAAAAAATCAAGTAAAAAAATCAATTGATTTTTTTAATTTGATTTTTTTCGTGCCATCCCTGATATAAATCTGTCCTTTTTCCTAATGTCCTGTGTTGTCCTTTGAAAAAGCTATCGCTAAAATCTATCGCTAACTTCACGCATATCGGACAAAGAGTATGCTGGTCTACTTTAGGAGTCTTCTGTTTATAATTAAAAACACATTGCTTCTTTCATTATTGTGATTTAATACCATACAATCACTTTAAGACATTAAGACATTAAGAATATAGAGACAGTAAAAAGCCACATGGGCCTATCGAGACTGTCCCAGTCAACCCACTACCCAAACATGCTCATGCAAATCCACAAAGCACCCTAGGGCTTGTCAATTTGTTGTAACTACAAATCCACCAATTTGGCTTAGTCAAAACTAATGATATATAAATATGATACCCAAACCATCCACATGCATTAATAACTTAAGTTATGGTCACACATACCATCTAAATTAATAACTACTATTAACGAAAACCCGCCAATTGGCTTTCCGTCAACATATTATATAATATCCAACCATCATAAAACGAATCTAACCCTTTCTTAAATGTGGCAATCGAGTCACACTCAACAACCTCCTCTGGCAGACTATTCCAAAATTTAACAACCCTATTACTGAATGCATGCTTTCTTGGCGGGTTTTTAGTTATAGTAGTTATTAATGTTAGATGGCATGTAGTGACCATAACTTAGTTATTAATGCTTGTGGATGCGTTTGGGCTATCATATATATATATATATAGTATAATATATATATAGTATATATTATATATATATATTATATAATATATATATATAATATATATATATATATATATATACTATTATATATATATATATATGATATATATATATATATATAGTATATTATTAATATATATATATCATTAGTTTGACTAAGCCAAATTGGTGTATTTGTAGTTACAACAATTTGACAAGCCTAGGATGCTTTGTGGATTTACATGAGCATGTTTTAATTATTGTTGGTTGACTTGGGCAGTCTCGATAGGCCCATGTGGCTTCTTACTGTCTCTATATTCTTAATGTCTAAATTCTTAATGTCTTCTTAACCCTAGAACGGGTAGCTTTAAATTTCTGAATTTTCTCCCGTGTC
>JABUQX010114667.1:0-37500 GCA_015478945.1 Trachelipus rathkii | reverse complement strand
AAATTTTTAACTATTAACGATGTAGTTTTTCTTCTAAAATAATAAAGAAACAAAAAAAAGAATAGTTTTGAAAACTTTTTTAGCACCGCAGTTTAGATACTATTTTAATTATTTATTCATTTCATTTCCTTTATTTTATATAACTTTTTTTTTTCAATCTGGCAACTGTCAAAAAATATAGTAGAAAATATATATATATAATATATATATATATATATATATATATATAATATTATATATATATATATTATATATATATATATATATATATATATATATATATATATATATATAATATTAATATATATATATATTCTCTTTTTTCAGAAATATGCTTATGTTTATTTATTGTTCAAAACTAAAAAGGTTCTATACTTCTATAGGTATATAACTTTAATTAATTAAGTTTTATATCCTTAGAAAAATCATGTCAACTAAACCAAAATCGAAAACACTCATGTACTTGAATATTTTTTTCTCTCTGAAGATAAAAGTACTTACATTTGTCAATTATGAAATAGTTACCACAGTTAATGGGAAACATGTCAGTTCGATCATGATTTAAAGAGTTTACCAAACCACCAGTTACTCATGAGGCCACAATACATTTACTGGATCCTTTAAATTAATGTGACATTTAAAAATCTCTGTTATACAAACATTGCTCGGGAAGTTTAAAAGAAGGTTGAAGAAAAGCTGTTCAGGATGAACCTTTATTTTTGAAAACTCACACAAATGGATACTTCTTTCAATTGTTAAAAACTTGTTCTGTCTATGTAAAGTGAAAATCATTAGGATTTTTTGCAAGAGCAGGATTTAAAGCACTATGGGAGACATAGACTTCGAAACGGAAGTCTTTAGACGGAAAATAAAATTTGAATAAACAGCTTCTAGAAGAACGCGGTTAAGCCAAAAAAAATTAAACTTAAAAAAATAAATTGCTAAAAGGGACGCTTCTTGCATTTAAAAAATGCGAATGCTTGCACAAGGGCCAAAGAACTTATTTTGCTATTAATATTAGATATGTGGGTGTAGATAAAAACAATATTTATAATACGTTAGCAGTAAGAGATACCAAATCGCCAACATTTCAGCTTAATATATCGAGAACGGTGTATTGACGTTGTTTAAGATTCGAAATAATAAGAGCAAGTATCTAAGCTTAGTTACGGATAGATGCCATCAAACATTGATCAGCACCGATTGAAAATAAATAGGACAATGAGAATGAGGAACTGGAAGCTGCGTAAATGTTATATTGATTTTATTGATGTCAAACGAAGAAGAAATAGTTAGTTTTCAGAATGAACTTGATAAAACCATGATAAAACTATGTTCCGATGACATTAACCTTTCACACATGAGGTGTGGAGTTCAATACCTTATGTTAGCAGCGCGTGGATGGTCTCCGCAATTACTCATGCCCAGTTTAATCTTATAAGCCAAGCCGAAACAAACAGCAAAAGCAACGCGAATCCCAATATTAATGAAAGTTCTAAAGCGTTAAGCTGGAAAAGTCTCAATCTAGAGATCAAGAGATAGATGGAGAAGTACATGTCTTATTGCTCGAAAGGCTTTTGCAACTAAATGATATAGTATGATGGCTGCCGGTACTCCTGAACTTCTCTCTTCGATAGTTAGTGGGAAACAAATCGAAACACTCAAAAATAATTCAATCAGAAGTCTTGACTGCAGAATTTTTTTTTTTTTTTTATAGAGAATGGATGTATCAAATTACATAATTCAATAGAAAGGAAGGAAAGAATGTTAACTGCAAACAAAATATTTTTGTCGGCAATCTTTGTTGGTCCACAGTTCAGTGTCCTTCCTCAGAACTGAAGATTTGATATTAAAAGCTAGGAATGTTCTTTGTGAACTAGGACTTAAGATTGATAATATACTATCGAGAATCTGTGGCTCCGAGTCAGATAGTTCAGCAGTTTCAAGAATCCTCCCTTGTGGTATCTTGTCAGATAAAGAGGTAAAATTTGGACAAATCGCGAGCATGCAGAAAAGCGACTGAAAAAGACAATCTTACCATTAAAAGACCTTTAACCTAAAAATCCTCTAGAAATATACAATTTAGAATTCCACAAGGTATTAGATGAAATAATAAAAATCAACCGGAAATCAAAATTAACAGTTAATTAAAGAGGATTTCCCTACTATCCTAAAAATTTTCAAGATGCGGCTTACACAATTACAGCTTTCTCTCCTAGTCAAGTGAATATTGAGAGCTTATTTTCTGCTTTAAAAAGTAATAAAATTGGATCTTAGGAGATCGCTGAAGGAGGATTTTATTGAAGAAGTTTTATTTTTAAGAAAATTGTTTTGGATAAATTTATGGTGCATATGCTAGGCAGTTCAAAAAGAAATTATTTTAAAATTTAGGAAGAAAGTGAATTATAATATTTTTTTTTAAATAAAAAATGTTTTTAATAAAATTAAATTACATACGTTCAGGCAGCTCATAGTTCAAAGAGGAAATATTTTAAACTTTAAGGTGAAACTAAAATATAATTTTTCCGTTTTTTAAAAAAAATAAAAAAAAACTTTTTAGTAAAATTATTATACGTTCGAAGAGGAATTGTATTAAAATTTAGGAAGAAAGTGAATTATTCTTTTTTCTTGTAGTTCTTAAAAAAAAATTTTTTATTTACTATAAAATATTTTCTAAGTTTTTAATTCTAAGTTAATAAAGATATCATTAACAAACATTCAATTTCATCAAGCCATAAAAATTTTGTAACAGAGAATTAATGATTTCATATTTGTAAATGGAAAAGGAATTATAACTAGAGGTCGGAGCCGGAGCCGAACAATCTTAAAATGCCGGAGCCGGAGCCGAGCAATTTTAAAATGCTGGAGGCAGAGCCGGAGTCGAGCCGGATAATTTCAAAATGATGAGCCGGAGTCGGAGCCAGAAAAAATTTGCCGGCTCTGCAGCCCTGGGTGACACCCCTTTGTACTACTATTACTGTTTTAATCTTTAATTTAGAGTTTTTTAATTGTTGTTTTAGAATTTAGCCTACTTATCTGGTTTGTTGGTTTATTAAAACAATAAGGTTTTTAAGAAATTTAAAAAAAAAAAAATCTGTAGAAAAGAGAAAAAACAAGAGCTGTAGTTTAGTTATTACAGTATATATTATATATATTATATAATATATATATATATATTACTTATAATATATATATATTATATATATATATATATATATATATATATATATATATATATATATATATATATATATATATATATATATATAATATATATTATATATAATATATATATAATACCGAAGACAGCGACCCACACATTTTTAGAAAGAAAATTTTCAGAGTTCAAACTATATATATATATTAAATTCGATATATTCAATACCGTATATATATCGGTCAAACCCATCCTACCCATAGGCTACCAAATTATAAAAGCGGAAGCCATTTTGAAATTCAGTTGTAAAATTGAATGTTATAGAATGATTGTGCCAAAAACTATTCCTTGTTAGCATTTTTACAATATTTAAAATTAATTTTGTCGGAAAAGAAGTGTTTAATATGTAATCACTATTGTGAAGTTATTAAAGTTAATGAGGTATTTCAATTTCGCTGTAAAATTATTTATAGTTTCTCCTTAGGGTTGTTGGTTTAACCGGTTGCATATTTCTTATGAAAAAGCTTTATATTTAACATAACATTGAGAAATCCCAACATTTCACAGAATTTTGTTACATTATTGGAAAGTTCAACAATTAATGCAAGGTAAATTTTTAAAAACATGTTTTCTTTTGCCCACTCAATGTATTAAGTTAGAGCATAGTTGAGGCCTTTCATAATCCATTAGGTTAGGGCTAGGGGTGCACCGGAACTGAAATTTTCGGTTCCTGCTGGAACCGGAATTTCTAATGAACTTTCCTTTAACCTTAAAGAAATGTAAAAAAAATAGTTCTAAATAACTTTCAATATAAAATCTAATATATATATTATAATAATTTAAAACAAAAGGGGAAAGAAAGACTTACGGAAATTAGAAGGTGTAAGCTTCCTCTTGGAATGGCTGTGGAAGGGTGAGTTAAGCCTCCAGAGGACGTGGTTTCTTTACCAAGAAACCCCCACTCTACTTCTTGGAAGAATGTTGTGAGCATGTAGGGCACCTCAGGATATTGGACAACATAAAAAAAAATAACGTAGGTTAGGAGCAAGAAATGGTGTAATGGAATTGGCAAAAGTATGGATGTAATAATAAAAAATAATGATAATAATAATAATAATAATAATAATAATAATAACGGTAATAATAATAATAATAATAATAATAATAATAATAATAATAATAATAATAATAATAATAATAGTTATGACAATACTAATAATAATAATAAAAATTTATGTTTACCTTGTTTGTGAACCCTTTTCAATAGCTGATAATAGTTTAGGGATGTAAGGGTTTGAGAGATAAAAGTGGAGTTTAATGATTCTTTATTATAAATATTAGATTTATTAACACTTTGACTGCCATGTCGCACATATATGTGCGATCGTGATATTTCATTTGCGGCCTCGTCGCACATATTTGTGCGACACAGTGACTTCGTTTGAGGCCTCGTCGCACAAATCTGTGAGACAATACATGCAATTATATATGCTCAAAAGATAGCGTGGCCGCTAAGGAAACTTTTGGTATAAGTCTTGTGGTCGTCGGTGTTACGGTTCTAGTTTTACGTTTCATTATGAAAATGGTGAATATATATATATATATATATATATATATATATATATATTATTATATATATATATAATATATATATATATATATATATATATTATTATATAGCGTCGGCGGGGTGACCAGTCCGCCACTTTAGGAGGGGAGATTCGGTCCATTTTAAATAAAATAAAAATATAATAAAAAAAAAAAAATTGTTTTTTCGCTCATTTATAGCCCACGCGCGTCTAGTACTCCGACAGTTTTATATTAGATACATATTTAATTCTAGAAAGTTTTTATATTTTTAAAAATGTTGGAAATTAGGGGTACAAAATTTCCTTCAATAGAACTTCACTTCTTTTGAAAAATGTGAATTTTTTTACTTCGTTATAAAATGAAAAATTGTGGATCGATTTTAATTATTTTTTCAGTGGATTACACTCGAGTATGTTAGCTTTTAAACTGGCCAAAGTAATTTTGATCAAAGCAGTATTAGTGGCAAAAAACGGGGCCTATCCCCTGTCGATTTCACCCCGCCGCTTAAAAATTTGAGGGGGGTGGCTCGGACACCATTGTTTTTCGTATTTACGTATTATTATTGACATTTTTATTACGTGATAATTAATTAAATGTAATAAAAATGTAAAGTTAATTATATTAAGTGAAAATTTTTTTAAAAAATGAAATTTTAATAAAAAAACGAGTTCAAAAAGTTCGTCAAAATTTTGGAGCGGAGAGGGGTGAATCAGACCACCTTATTTATATTCGTATTTTATTTATCATTAATGACATTTTATTCCTAAAAACGAATATTGTATGATCAAAACTTTTATAATATGTAAAATTACAGTACATTAAAATTTCAATTATATTTTTTTTTTTTTACGTAAAAGACGAATTTAATTTTAAACAGATTGGTCCGGAGTCACCCCTCCATGGTGACGTCCGCTTCCACCCGCCACGGCGGGCTGACTCGGCGTTATTCAAACTTTAATAAAACTTTTTATATTAGAATTACTTATTATTTTTTCTTGTGTGCTTATGACCGACTATAGGGACGTGATTTACAAAAAAAAAAATTTCAAAAAGTTTTCCATTTCATTGTATTTGATGAAGTTATACCTAAAGTGGTCCAAGTCATCCCGCCCGACGCTATATATATATATATATTATATATATATATATTATATATATATTATATATTATATATATATATATATATATATATATATATATTATATATATCATAGCATATGATCCAGATTGTACCGGCACGGGGAGTCAGTTAGGTGGTGGTACACATTTTTTTTTTTTTTTTTTTTTATTATTATTATTATTATTTTATTATTTTATCTCTGAAATATTTATAATTTTGCGTATTTTAGCTCTGAAATATAAAAAAACATTAGGAAATAGATGTCACAATGTATGTGCGACAGGGTCTGTCGCACACATGTGTGAGACATGGACCAATGTTGCACATATATGTGAGACACGGCTGCTGGTGAAATTAAAAAAAAAAACAATAAAAATTAAATATCTCGGTAAATACTTTGTACCTTTACGAATTTCAGCTACCATATGATTTCATTAATCATAACCTATATAAAAATGCAAAAATCTTAACGTGGCCTCCGGAGAAGTTTTACCGATTTACCCGTGGCAGGCAATGTGTTAATAAAAATTTATACACACCTCATTTATCTCATTTTTCACATTCATTCATTTGGCACTACCGTTTTCCTCTCTTATATATATATACATATATATAGAAATATATATATATAAATATATATATATATATTTATTATTTTTAGAGGTTTTAAATTTTTAGGATTCTTAATTTAATGTGGGGATAGAGTTGATACATGGGGTAATTTGGTTAAATTTGGAGTACAAAGAATGTCAGAGGAAAGAGGTGACTATAGGGACTATACTACACAGGTCATTAACTGGGAACTACTAAGTTTCCCAGCCTGATTAGGTATTGTAGCCGCTTCAGGATTCGACCGCTGGCTTGGTATGAGATATGGTCCCTATGGTTGACTGGCTTGGTGACCAAATTAGCTCCCCAAACAGGTTGCCTGAAATAGAGAGAAAGAGTCTCTCAACTAAAGTTTTTAAAGATATGGAAATTGTAATCAGCAAATAGGACCTAATCTAAATGTAAAAAATGGAAAGGGAAAATAAGTCATTATTTACATACCTTTGGTTCTTCCAAAGGCAAATAGAATTCTCCTTTTAAACAGTTTTTGGAATACAACCTTAGTTAATTAGAGACTGAAAAGGAAAAAGAACTTCATGAGATATTACATTACATTCCTCCCCACCCGTCATAGCATGACGAAACTTAGAAGGGGAGGAAGGAAGCTGACGAACCAATGGAGAAATGTAGGGAATTGATGAACGATTCAAGAAATGAAGAATATAAATAAAACAATGAAGGGAAGGTAAAGTCAAAGCAAGAAGACAATCCTAGGTATGTACTAGCGTATAAGTTTGTTTGCGTTGTAATTGTGTGTCCCTCTTTATTCACCCCTACACAATGTATGTAATAATTTTTTTTTTTTTTTTTTTTTTTTTTTTAAACATATTTAGTTAATGCTTCTTTCATTCCTTTTTTTGGGTTCGTCTCTCGATGATCTTATGCTGTACCCAGGGGATGTCTGGCACCAGCCTGGAGGTTTGTTGTCGGGTTCGAGAAGCTATGTAAGAAGCTTGTGTAAGCCCTGTGGCCCATTGTACCACTTTTGATCGTTTGGAAGTAGTTGGAGTTTGCTCGGTTAGGTCAAACCCCGCGAAATCTGGAAGTGTATTGGAGTCAATATCAGAAAGTCTGGGTGTGAGTCGTAATTTTGGTGTTTCCCCTTGACTAATGGGTGCTAAAACGTTTTCGAAATCCTGCTGATTTGGTGATTGTAGTCTTGGAGATCTGGATAGATGTGGTAGAGACTGAATGTCTTCCAGTGAGATCCTTTTGATATTACGTCTTTTTGGAGTTAAAAGTGTTTGATCCGTCCTTGATGATATCTTTAGGGGAATATATGAAACATAAGAAGGTTCTACTAAACTAGGTGAAGAAAATAATGGAGATGATTCTGTAGCCAATATTGGTGAAGTAGGGAAAGAAGGTTTATTAGCGCCAAAGAATTGTTCAGGAGAAGCAAAGAGACTATTTAGATGGTAAGAAGTTAATGAAAATGGACTATGGTTAGAAGAACCATCACTAAGAATATTAGTATTTATAGGACTACTCGTAGAAGAAATACTCTCTAGGTTAGAAGAATAAATTGAATCTCTTACTGAAAGACTAGAAGAAACTCCCGAAATTTGAAACCCCAGCAGAAAATTCTCTCGTATCTTGTTTAATAGTTGGTGTGATAGAGAGTCCGCTTCTGTTCCGCTAAAGCCCACAAAGTCGTCATCATCATCATCAGAATCTTCTGACTCGGGGAGTTCATTAGAGACTGAGGGGGTGGTAGATTGTTCGTGGACCGGCTCAATTGGAATTTCCAGGTTTGGTGTTCTTGTTAGTAAATCATGGAATAATGGATTCCTTTCTAGATATGATGGAGGTGAGTGCCATTTCTTTAGTTGTCTATGGTGAACTCGATATAGCCTTTTTGTCTCAGGTACTTCGACTACATATGTTACCTCATTGGGATTAACTTTAACAACCTTTAATGGACCTTGATACCGGTCTTTAAACTTGTTTAGTGTCAGATCTCCAGGTAGCTGTATTTTTAGGGCCACCAGTTGATTTAATTCAAAAGATTGGAATTTCTGATGACCTTCATCCCAAAATTTATCGAACCGGGTCCAAGGAAGCTTTGGACGTGAGTCATGAGCCTCTTGGTATAGAATTTCCGCTGGCGTCTTCCTGGTTTCGGAATGAGGTAGGTGATTGTAGGTGAGGATCACCTGGGGTAATTGTAAATCCCAGCTTGTAGGCTGATTTAAAGAAAGACGAAGGTATTGAAGAAGGGTTCTGTTGACTCTTTCAGTAACGCCATTGGATGATGGATTGTAAGGCGTTGTGTAAACGTGTTTAATATTCACTGATCTCAGAAAATCCTCAAACTCAGGACCACGGAACTCTCTGGCATTATCAGAGAGTAATCTGGATGGAATCAAAGGAAGATAGGGTAAGATGTTTCTTAAAGCAGCCGTTACCAAAGTGGTATGCTTAGTTTTTATCGGGACCGCTGCTACCCATTTACTATAATGGTCGATAAACACTAGAGCATAGTTGTTCCCTCTAGGAGTTTTAGGCAACTGTAAAAGGTCTACAGCTGTCAGTTCAAATGGGTATTTTGTGTGAATTTTTAACTTTGGTGGTGCATGGTATATATTTGATACTTTGGCTAGTTGACACTTATGGCATGACATTGAGATATCACGACAAATGTCTCGCAGCTTTGGATGCCATATGATACGCTCCAGTAAATCGCATAAACTTTCTCCTGACCACATGGACGAATCTCATGAGGTTGAGCTTATGGCCTAGATACTGCGAAAGAAAAAGAAACAACGTAGTGATAGTGGTCGTTGTGGTTCTTGTGAATAATATGATCATGTCGCACGATGGAGCAAGAGGAATTTCGGCGAAGTTGAGAACAACGGTTCAAGTGACCTCTCGTAAGGGCTGATTTCGAAGCAAGGATCTCTTTAGCCGCCTCAGCACAGGGTCATTCTGTTGACATTCGCATTTTAGATGCACCATTTATTTTTGTAATTCCATTAGAGGACATCAATAAGGAGTGAGAAGTTATGAAAAGAAATCATGTTGACAAATGGAGCCACTTCTCTCACCTCCCCACCGGATTTTATTAGGGGTTTTGATTCAATAGAGACAGGTCCTGGAGGACTCTCTGGAACATCATCTACCACTAGAAAATAAAGATCAATTGGAGCTGGGGAAGCTTGAGCCAAACCTATTAGAACTGTAGTAGCAGATTCTGGCATTTTGTTTTTCGTTGGTATTAGTATGTTGTAGTGGATACCACCTAAGCAAAACAAACAGCACACTTCCTCATATCCAGGATCCCCAAAATGTAAGGGATGATCACTACCAAAATATACTAATACTCTAAGATGATGTAAGTTAGTGAATGCCTGTATGCTATGTGTGAAAGGTAGTTGTCCTGCATATTTAGTAAGTTGTAATTGTTTCAGGGTGTGTGTTGCCTCTCTACCAGTTGGTAAATTATACTTGTCTCTATTATCTATTAGTTCCGTCACCACTTCAGTGCGTAGTGATAAATGGGAATCAAAGTTCCCATAAAGGAAATGGGAAAAGCATTGGAATAAGGAATCTCCCCCACCTGGAGTTTTTATTTCTATGAAACCCTTTGGGATTTCATTTAGGTTGTTGACAATGGTAGGGTCTATTGTTATTTCATAGGGTGTCCTGGAAAGTATGTCTGCGACTATGTTATCCTTGCCAGGTACATATTGTAACTGGTAGTCAATATCATTTATTTCCTCCAATGTTCTGGCTATTCGTTGATTCACTAGAGGCATGTTTTGCAAGTACAGAAGGGGTTTATGGTCAGTAAAGATGACCACCTTGATCCCATAAAGGAATGGTTTCAGGGACCGTACTGCCCAGCGAATGGCAGCGACCTCTCGTTCGGTGGTACTATATCCTCGTTGAGCCTTTGAGAAGATCATAGAGATATAGGCTATAGGTTTTTCAGCCTCATTTTGAATTTGACTTAGACAAGCACCTGCCCCAATACCAGAAGCATCAGTGTATAGAAATAATGGATTGGCATTTGGAGATCGGTCGGGATACAGATAATAATGGAGTGAAGTGAGGAGATCTTTTAGTTTTATCTAATGCCTGTTGGCATTGATCAGTCCAGGGGATTTTCTTGGAAGTACTTTTTAAACAAGTCAAACGAGGCTTTAGCTAATTTCAGAACAGATGTTGGAATGTGTCTTCGTTAAAAATTTACCAGCCCGCCATGAATTGTCGGTGACTTGAACGGACCTGATTTAGGACGCGGGAATCTGTGACCCTCTAGTTCTTTTACAGGGTTTCATACCCCCATGTGAGATGACGTGCCCTAGAAAATTTTACTTCTACGGTGTAATAAAAAATTAGTTTTTTAGAGGGTTTTAATTTAAAACCATACAATTGAAAAGCTGCCAAGACTTTTTCTAAGATGATAAGTGCTTTTAAAAGGTTGTCACTATATTATTTATAGGACATCGATGCTGAGATTAGAACATAGAGCTTACGTGGGCATAGGGAATGATGGATCGGCAAGGCCGTTCTCATTGTGCTGCTTGAAAGGTAGCTGGACCATTCTTTACACCGAATGGCATTCGGACGAATTCCCAGTGTGCTAAAGGGGTGGAAAATGCTGTCTTTTCGATACTATCCTCTTCCATTTCAATTTGGTAGTAACCTTTGATAAGGTCGATGGTAGAGAAATAGTTTTTGCCTTGTAAACTAAACAAAGTATCAATTAAGTTAGGAATAGGGAAGGAGTCTCCTCTTGTCACTTCGTTTAGTTTACGATAATCTACGCAAAGACGCATTGTTCCGTCAGGTTTACGGACGGGCACAACTGGGGCCGAATATGGAGAGTGGGATCGGCGTATGATCCCATCAGCTTCAAGTTGCTGGCAGACCTCTTCAACTTCATAGAGGATGGGACCTTGAAGACGTCTGACTGGAACACAAACTGGTTCATCTACAAGGAGTTCGATGGAATGCTTGAGTATGCTGGTACATCCGACATCAGTATCCCCCAAACTCAGAGCAGTTGGGTACTTCAGTAAGAGTTGTAGAAGTTGTTCTTTCTGTTGATCAGACAAATCAGTTGTGTCCAGTTTAAAGGCTTCTTGTAGAGAATCTGGGGTCCATTCAGCATAAGTGGTTTGAGGTTGTTGGGTCAGTTCAACTATATTAATAGAGGAAGTTGGAAAGTTGGAATAATTGGATTTTTTAGTGAGTAAAGAAACTGTACCCGGTGAATATCCGCGTTTAATTTTGATGGTCGTATCAGAGATATTGTAAGCATGGAGTTGAATTACAGAATGGTCCATAATGAATCGGTTATGTTCATGGGGAGTAAATAAGAAGGTGGAATCCAATCCAAGTATTGAATAATCATAACGGATAGGAATGATGGTACAAGTATTTGGAGGGAGTGTGATATCATTAGCTAATGTAGCAAGGCCTTCTTTCTCTACTACTGTTCTCATATCTTTGGCTGATGGTGATGGTATTTTCGTGGCGAATCACTAGTTCCTTTGAAGCTAAATCGGGTAGGAGGTTTTCTTGTTTAAGATCATATCCAATAATTACATCATATGTGGTGACTTGTTCATTAACAACTATGAAAGGGATCGGTTGAGTAGTGTAAGTGTTAGATAAGTGGAGCTTCAGAGTTACTGCACCCATTACAGAAAAAGTTGTTTTTCCAATTCCTTCTATTCCGGTGTAATGGGTACTGTGCAAGGGATATTTGGTGGAATCTAATAGAGCATACGTTTTAGTAGTGATAAGGCTGACGGAAGCTCCTGTATCAACCAATGCAGTAAAAGGGTGTTGTTGATGGGAATCATGTATGAGTACTCCCAGCAATAGAGTATCTTCTGGTGGTGTCTGGAGAGTGTGAACTTGAATTATGGGTCCTTCAGGAACTACAGTTATTGGAATGGAATCAGAAATAATTTCAGTGGGTTCTAGAGAATCAGGATGATTAATATTGGAGTTTATTTTAATTTTTGTTATTTCAGTTGGTAGATTATGGGAAACGGGAAAAATTTCAGGTTCATCGCCAGGAGTTCTGGCATTGAGCAATCGTTGGATACGTTCAAGATCTTCTTTGTCTAAAAGATCCTCGTTTTCATGAACTGACTGTGACCTTTCAGTCGTTGAACGTATTTTTGGAAGTCGTTTTGGTAGAGGTGGAAGATAAGCTACTGGAGAAACTACGGGTGGCTCCGTGGGTAGGTCATTCACCACAGAGGCCCTCCGTTTCCCGAATTTGAAGGTCGACTGGATGTTCGTCGTGGGCAATTCATTCCCAAATGATTTGGATCATTGCAAAGAGGGCAGTTCATGGAATCGTCGCGAGTTTGTTGTTGGTTTCGTCTGTTGGGACAGTCTTCGACCACATGGCCATCCTCTTCACAATGAATGCATTTATTTTTAGAGAGGTAACATTCGTCATAAACGTGACCTCTTTTGCCACAAAAACGGCAATAAGGCCTAGCTCGGCACTCTCTAAGATCATGACCAGGTTTCTTGCAGTAGTTACATTTGGTTGGTGATCTAGGCCTTGCTGGTTGTGATCTATCGGCTGTAGATCGTGGATTCCTGTTGTTAGAAGGCCCTTGTGAGTATGCTGGTCTATACGGTGGATGTGCTTGTAATTGTTGAGGGATAGATGAAGAATTATAGTTATAAAAATTAGGTGGTGGTTGGTGAGCGACTTGAGAATATGACAAAGGATTACTAGGTTGTGGAATTATAGGGTTGGGTTGCACGGAAGGCCTTCTTTGATTATAAAATTCTTGAGTTGGAATATGAGAAGGTGCTGGCATAGTTGGTTGAAAGTTAGTAAGATCTATGAGTTCAGGTTGTGAGCTAGTGGTTGGAATAGGAGACGGTTGGGTAGATGACAGCAGTGGTGGTTCATCTAAATGAAGCTGGTCGTAATTTTGGTCTAATAGTCTTATTAGATCATCCCATGCAAGGAGTTCTCCCCGCAGGGGTAGCTCACAAATCATGATTTGGGACTTAACAGTTTTTATCAAGGTGGAAGGTAAACTATTAATTAATTTATCCCTAACCATTCTTAGTGATCTTACATCGGAATGAGGGAAAGCCTTCTCAGCTAGATCTTGTAAGCGAATAGCAAATAAGGGAATTTTCTCATTGGGAAGTAATTGAGCATCATAGAAGTTGTTAATGTCATTTTTGATTTGCTTATCCAAATACGACTGGTAGAATTCAGTAAGATCATGTTTTATCTGTGCATAATCTGCACTGCCTCTCATTAAGATGTCATAAACTTGTTTTATTTCACCCTCCAAATGCGAACCGAGGTATGTTCTCCATCCATCTGCATCGGAGAGTGGGTAGGATAATTTTGCATAATCCTCAAATCTTCTTAGAAAGTGGGGAAAGGTCTCTCCATTCGTCAGGTTATACTTTCCTATAGGAATCATCTTTTTGGGTTTCTGTTGTTCTTGGTTATTTTGACTTTGTAACATTTGCATCATCACCCACATCATTTGTTGGTTTTGGAGGATCAATTCTTTTACTGTCTGTTGAGTCCTAGATGTACGTTCTGCAGATGAAAGGGATGTGAGTTTGATTTGGAAAAGATTCATAATGACAAGGAAAATAATGTGGCATAGTAAACTGAAATGGGGCTGAACCTCCATGAAGTACTGGTGGAATAGAAAATGAAGTATAGGGGATGGACCCGAAGTGATGGAGTATTGTTTGATGATGGATTTTGGAGGAATAACAATTGGTTTGTACAGTTAAGGTGTGGAATACTGCATTAGGAACCGTGAGTATGGAGTTAATGGAAAGGTCAGCGAAGCGTGTAATTGAGAGCTGCTGTGTTTGAGAATTAGTAAGTAAATCGGACGGTTTCAACGGAAAAACGGCAGTCGATGATAAGGTCACAGAAGATGTAAACGGGTTTGTTGTAAAAAACTAGCACTGTTGAATGTGCTGTAATGACTAGAGCAACCATCAACCCATCAGCTTTGTTGTTTTGATCCAAACACTGTTGTGATTTTAAATGTTTTGTTTTCTAGTTCACTTCTCCCGCGTGCAGCAACTTCCTCATCTGTAAATTTATGTTCCATATTGATGTTGATAAATATTTAGTATTATGAGTAAAATGATTGATGTTTTGGTCGTAAGCAAATATTTCTGCATATTTAGAGAAAAGAAAATTACATTAGTGATTAGCGTACAGCCGGTTTCTTTAGAGGTATCAGTTAAAGACATTTAAGAAAAGTTCGAAAAAATAGGCATTTAGAGATAAGGAGGATTAAAGGTAGCGTATCGAGACGTAAGTAGTATAGACCTTCGGCATCTGGAGCATACCCATATTAATAATGTTTAATAAACACGAAAGGGGAGGAAGACTTACGGATAAATTAGGAGGTCGTAAGCTTCCTTGTTGGAAATGGCTGTTGGAATGTGGTGAGTTAAGGCCTCTAAGGCTGTTGGTTGTTCTCTTAACTCTAAGAAACCCCCACATCTACTGCATCTTGGCGAAATAGGAAATTTTTTAGTGACAGGCCGTGAGGAATAACCACTCAAGGAATTGGGACAACATAGAAAAAAAATAACGTAGGATCTGAGCAAGAATGGGTTTAAAGGATATTGGCAGAGAGAGATGGATGAAGGTAAAGTAAAAAATAATGATAATAATATAATAATAAATAATCTAATATGAATAATAAATATAATGAATAACGGTAATAATAATAATAATAATAATAATTAATAAGTAATAATAGATATGATCAATAATAAATAATGAAGTGTATGAAGGAACTAAATGATATAATAAAAAATTACTATGTTTACCTTGTTTGTGAACCCTTTTCAATAGCTGATAATAGTTTAGGAATGTAAGGGTTGGAGAGATAAAGAAGTGGAGTTTAATGATTACTTGTGATTATATAGGTGGAGATGTGTGGTTATAAAGGCAATGTTATAAAATCCCCTCACTTTATCTCTTTTTTCGCACAACTTCATGTCATTTTGGTCACTATCCAGTGTTTTCCCTCCACTATATATAATATTACACGCTATATAGATATATAGATATGTCATAAATATGTATAATATCATATGATATATTTATTATGTTTTTAAGAGGTTTTAAAATTTTTAGGAGTTCTTAATTCTAGATGTGGGGATTTAGAGTTGATTACACGTGGGTACAGTGGTTAGTTTGGGAGTACTAAGAGATTTATCAGGAAGGGAAGAGCCGGTTGATATAGGGAACTAACATACACAGGTCATTAAACTTTTGGGCAGTATCATCTACACGTTTCCACAGCCTGATTAGGTATTGTATGACCCCGCTCTCAGGAGGTAAATCTGAGCCGCGTGGCTTGGGTATGAGATAGTATGGTCCCGTATGGGTTGGACTGGCTTGGTGACAATATTAGCTCCAGCAAACAGGTTGCCTGAAATAGAGAGAAAGTCTCGTCAACTAAAGTTTTTAGAGATATGAAATTGTAAAATCAGCGAGAATAGGACCTTAATTCTCAGAATGTAAGAAAAAGATTGGGAAGGTGAAGAATGAGTAGATTCATTATGTTTAGCTGACCATACTTGGTTCTATTTCTTTGTCCAAGGTGCTAGGAGATAGAAATTCTCCTTTTTCACAGGTTGTTTGGAAATACAGACCTTAGTAATGAGATGAAAGGAAAAAGAACTTCATGAGATATTACATTCATATAGGTTAGTTTATATATATAGTCATATATATATATAATGTAAGATATAATATATATATAGAGAGTATTATATAATATATATATTATATATGAGATATATATATAAAGAATAACTGATTATAGTATATATATATATAATAGATTGTGAAGTCCGTAAGCTGCGATCTAAAATATTTTGCAGAAGGGTGCTAAAAAAAAATGCTGAAGATTTTTATCCCTGGTAGTCAACCTTGAGCGCAAAGAATTGTAAAAAATGACGCAATGTAAACTGCTAGAATTCTTTAATTCTGTATAGGGTTGGGCTATATTTGATAACAAAATTTTATTTCCATTTACACAGAATTAAGCGTTCGACAAACATTTATTATTTATATCTTTGTGGAGCATATGTTTTTTTTACCGATTTGCATGCGTAAGTGTTTAATAATAAATCGGAAAGATACACAAAACTTGAGCTGTTTCTTTACGCAACGAAGACGCAAAAAATCGACAACGGCTATATATATATATATATATATATATAATTAATAATACCTGAAATTAATAATTATATTATTGAAGAGTGATGGTATATATAGTATTATTATATATATAGTTATATATATATACATATATGTATTGGTAAGATTGGATTTCCGTAGTGTTTATTAATAGGAAAAATATATGTTGTTTAGAGTTGTAGCTTGTTTTAGATTAATGGATTTTATTTGTATTTTGGCTCTACATTTGCGTTATGGCGAAATGTGTTATATTTGGTGTTTTAATATACCGTATTATATACGTAGGTAAATTTGGCTGAACAGTCGAATTGTTGATAGTTTGCGTTTCAAAGGAGAGTATCGGAAAAGATAATTTAAATATCAATCAAATATATATAAAATCAGATACAAAGCATCGATAGCGAATCCCAAAAAAAGCGAAAGAATTTAAAGCTTTGTTTTTAAAAAACTTTGAATTTTTATAATTTTTTTGTATATTTTTCTTTAAAAATATTATTCAGAAAAATTATTTAGATTATAATCTGAAATGGAGGAGCAACAATATTTCGTTTAAATACCATTTTTGTATAATTGAAATGTTTTGTAATTTTTTTTTTTAATATTTATTTTATGTATCTGTTTGAACTTCAAGTCATTAATACTCCTACTTTAGGTGATCATGCTAACTGATTTGCTGTTAGGCTAGATCTGTTGGGATGGATGATTCTCTTGTTTTGCTTTTTCCTAGCCCATCCTCGACTTAATGTATATCTTAATTTCTATTATATATAGTGGCCCAAACTTGTGCACAATTTACTTCTGTACTGCCTAACATAAAGCTATTATATTATTTTGTGTTTATCATATCTTTTATTTATATTTTCCTTGCTCATTTGTTATATACATATAATTGTGATGAGCAGATCATCTGTTCATAGTCATATCACCCTAAAAAATTCTATTGCTACTTTTACATCTAATGTTTAATTTTTTCTTTTTTTTGCTTATTCATCGACCGTTTATATCTTTTTTTCTGGTCCACAGATACTCAATTCATTTCCGCCATTCATATCGTTAGTTATTAATATTTTATTTTGTATATATCTGTAGGGATGAACCTTTATATCTTTTTTATCTTATAAAGATGTTCATTTGTCCATTTTATTCGCCCACCCAAGTAAGTTTTATTTCAATATTTATTTTTGAATCTTTATGTTACTTTCTCTCCTTGATTATTTCCTATGATGTTGTCCGTATTTAGTATCTATTTATGTGCAATACTTGTAGTAATTCTCTGTCCATTTTAGTCAACTGGTCTAATCTATTTATATAATAATGTTTGTATGGTACATATGTGTTCTCTCTTCATTTTTGTGATGACTTTGGATTGTGGGTAATTTCTCACTCTTCATTATTTTCTCATAGTGAAATGGCTTAAATATATGAGACTAAGAGTAATGATGAGGAGGGAAATGGAGTTACGGAAAATATGCCATGTATTACGGTGACAAAATAACAATATTGACGGGTGTCCCATTAGGGTTCATGTGCTGGTGCCATGCTAGTGTCTGTCCTTTCAAGTAGTATATTATTTATTATATGATTTTGAGCTCAGGTTGTATATTTGTTCATTGAAGTAACTTAAATTGCAAAGTGTTTCCTAAATGTTTGTTCACAGAATGATATATCACTTAGCATATATTGGATGGTATTCTTAATATTCTCAGTTACCTAATATGTGAAGGATTGAGAATATCTCATCCACATAGATGTTTAGAATTATGATTTTTGATTAATTATTCTTCTTTTGGTTGGAATGCAATATAAATGATGGCCCAAATGAATTTATAAGTTTAATATTATTTTATATTTGATTAGTTGTATTTATTTCCACTATGTTATAATCTTCTCAAATTTATATATAATTTGAATTTAACTGATATGAATGGGGATTGGCTGAGTCTGTGGACCCAAGAAAAAGATTAGTGTTGATTATAAAGCAAGTATTTTTGATATAGTAGCTAATCAGTGCTTTGTGGAAAGCCTTAAGAGATAATCTGGTGGCTTCTCATATTCACAAATTAGTAAGCCACATAGAAGATGTCGATAGCTGGGTCGTAATATAATCGGCAAATATTAGGTTCACCAATATAATGAGGTAGAGCACAAGTGCGACGTGTTAAAGATTGAAAATCCTCTTGTGTAATTATCTGCTGTTTGCGCCCAGTAAAGGAGTATTGGCACATTAAGTTTGGGCCACCTTATTTAAAGAACAAGACTTTAGATTATGCAGAGAGATGTGCTTATGTGATATATGCAAACAAGGTATGATTTTCTTGGGTCTCTGGGAAAGGGATATATGAGCTTAGTAGAGAGTAGGCGTGTATATTGTGGGTCTACTGACTTGAGTTCAGTCATAGTATATTGTTCTAAAATTTCAGCAAAGACATTGTTCGATTTACAGAACACAGGTATTATATATATGATACGCGATTATTTTGCATGTTTATTTTTTGAGCGAGTGGTTTTAGTTAAATATATAGTGTTTGTGTCAGCAGGTATATTTATATAAAAGAAGATGATTTTTATTTTTATAAAAATTATCGTTATTCTAATTTACTATTTTAAATAAGGGGCTATATTATTTCTTTATTTCGTTTTGTTTAGGGTATATCGGCTATCGGGAATTGCTTGTGTTTCTGATTTTTTTTTTATTATTATTTGGGATCTGATTTTAATTTTTCTTTCCGATACACACTGATATAATTTTTTTGAACGTAATTCAATCAATATCCTTGAGTTTTTGTCAGCCATATTTTACGTTTCACCGTAATTATTTAATTATACGTGGTATATTATACACAAAATATAATAATATATTTTGTTATACACACGACATCTGATCAGTAAGCCAAATAGGAATTAAATTAATATTATTTATAAATGAATATATAAAGTATAAAATAAATTTAGAGATTTATTCTTTTACATTATAAACACTATGCAATATTACTATTATAGCTATAATGGTGTTGATGATAATTTTTTGTTAAATGTTATATCATCTTCATGAAGTTTGTTTATGCGCTCCCTTTCAGTCTCTTTGAAATTTAACTTAAGGGTATTTTATTCACAATCTCTGTTCTTAAAATGGTAGTAATTTCTATTGTCCTTTTGGTGAAGAACCAAAGGGGTCCTATCGATCAATATTTAGAATGACCTAGCTTATTACACTCTCTCTTCCCTGTGTTTGTTAAGCGCGATTTTAGGAATTAGGGGTCCTAATTGTGGCGTGAACAGTGTATTAATTGTCCCATATTTCTTAATTTTACTTTATGGTTGAGGAGTACATTTCTCTGTCTATTATCAGAGGGCAAGCCGTTTGGAGGAAGCTATGTGCCGTCACTCACTCATCAATCCATTAGGATCCATTCTCATATCCAAAGCAGGTCGAATCCTGGAAGTCGGCTCCAAGTACTCCTTTATATTGACAAGAGGCTGGTAAACTTACTAGTTTCCCCAGTTTTTGATTAGAGTACCTTTGTTAGGTATAGTTGCGTCGTATAGTCCATTTCTTTTTCTTTCCTCTGATAATCTGTTTGTACTTTTAAAGTTTTTGACCCTCATACCTTAATCCTACGTTACCTCCACATGGGTTATCCAGCTCACCTATCCCCCGACTATTAAATTTTGAAGCAGATCTTCTAACGTAATCTATCCAATCCTCTTATAAAATTATATAAATATAATATTTATTTATTTATAGTGTAGAAGTATCTATGGTATATTATGTATAATTGTTTAGTTAGTAGTAAGAGAAATCATCCTCCTAGAATGAATAAAAGTTAGTGGGCTAAATGTTAATAACATGTGTTAAAAATTAGAATGAGAAAACTAGATCAATATAGACTGTATAAGAATCACTAAATTCTAATATTATAATAAAGAATGCCTATTAACCTTTCCACTTTTTATATCTCAAACGCCTTATAACTCTCTCCCTAAATCATTTTATCTTAGCTTAATATGGAAGGGTGTTACAACAAGATATAAAATCTCCAGTAATATTGTTTGCCTAATTAAATTCATGAGTTTTTTTGTTATGTATTTTGTCATTAACTATATTCACTTATTTATTATATTTATTATTAATTTATTTATTTATTATAATATTTATTATTATTTATTATTACCTTGGTTATTTTATTATTATTTATTTATTATTATTATTATATTATTATTATTTATTATTATCTATATTATGTTTATATATTATTTAACTCATCCAATTAAGACTTTTGCCAATATCTCTCCTTTACACATTTGTCTATGCTTCCTAACTCCTCGTTATTTGTTTTTCTACTGTTTGGACCACAATACTCTGTAGTGGTCCTGCTGAACGTATGATCAAGACATTCTTCCAAGAAGTATGAGTGGGGGTTTCTTGGTAAAGAAACCACCGTCCTCTTTGGAGGCTTTTACCTTCACGCTTCTTCTACAGCTATTTCCAAGAGGTGCTTGCTCTCTTAATTATTGTCCGTATATTATTTTCTTGTTCTCCTTTTTGTTTTAATATTATTATATTTTGCTTTAGGTAGACATGAGCGTTAGTTCTATATTATCTCCTCTATTGAAACTGTCATATGCGTAGTACGTCTCCTATTTTTTTTACCTGCACCTTAAATCTCTACTGTCGCTATTTTTCTTATACTTTTCTAATTTATCCTCTCTATTACTACTGACTTTGAAATTCTTTCTCATGGTTTTTACAATATCTTCCTTTCTAATGCTCTATATACAGTAAATATTTTTGTGATCACCAAAACATCAATCATTATATCTCATATATCTTTAATTATTATAACTATCAATATGGAAAACATATTAACAGGACAAGGAAGGTTGCGCTATTGCTCGGGAGAAAAGTTGAACTAGAGAATATCAAATATCATTAAAACAATACAGTTGTTTTGGTCGATATAACTCACAAGCTGATGTTGTTGATGTGTTTGTCTGCAATTACAAGCACATTCAACAGGCTTCAAAGTTTTTATCATCACCTACATCTTCTGTGTACTCCTATTCAGGATGGGCCGTTTTACCTATAGTGAAATAGGCCGAGTAGCCGACCGAACAGCCTGTAATAACTATCGTCGAGATACTCTAAAGCAAGCGAGAGACACAGAGCATTATTACACTCTCTATTGTGTCACGTCATAATTGCTGCTGACCTTTTTCCTCCATTAATATATGCGCTATTTCTCTACCTGTCGCATAATAATTGGCCTGTGTTAACCTCGAGTTAATAGGCTACGTACAATCTCACTCCACAACATACCACATCAATATGATAATATCCACAGTTTTTCAAAATAATTCCCATCTACTAAACAACACGTGTTTTTCCTCTACTGTCGGGGTTTCCATCCCCATTAGCGTCGATTTTACTATGTCACCACGATTAATAGTTAGCTCTAGAATATACATTTAAGGGTTCAGCTGTTTCCCTATTTTGCGTTGTATATGACCCTCAGGTATTAGCGGTTTTGTCCATACTTAATGATTAATCTTTCCTCAAATATATCAACCACCGCTCTATTATCCATGACTGGGCTTTGGAACTCTATATAGTTGGAATTCAATCATACACTGTATATTATTGAATTGATCCTCCAAACCTACACAAATGTATGGTGGGCGAGAGTGAATGATACTTCCAATCAAGAACAATTTATTTGCTAATGTACATAAGGTCAAAATAATATTTACTAGATATCTAGTTAGATTGACCTCAAAAAGCTGATTCACACTAATATGGGCGAAAGTATTAAGATTTATTTTATGTTTACCTGACTGAATGGGAGGAGACTCTCTGCATTTCCTGAGAAAGGATTTGAGGGATTTAATTGCACAATATTTATTATCCTATTTCCTCTCCATCTCTCTCTGGGATGGTCCAGTATGGATGTGAAGAACATACCATCGGGATCGAGAAGATTTTGCCGCAGGGTCGAAATAGAATAAAATTTATGGGACATCTTTATATGGTGGAAGTGGCAGGTCAGAATTTGGCCACAATATTTATATCTATTACTTGGGAGTAGTTCTACTCAGAGACAAGGTAATTTTGAATGGTTAAACATAATTAAATATAAGGAATTTTCCTAATTAACAAAGAAATTCTAAGAGTTTATCTTCCTCTAACTTGCTTTAATACGCACTTAATCAAATTTGTATGGATTAATATGCTTTGTAAGGCTTCTCAGTCCGATATTATAATAATCATCTTTAAGAGATATGGGTTGGGAGAGGATTAAAGTTAGTAAGTATAAAATTAGGACCCTTCTTCATCTTCTAACTAAAACTGGTTATAAGTCCTCGCTTATTAATCATTGATTTAGTGCTGTAGAAAGGCCTATCTTATTTTCCTTTGCGTGGGAGAACTTACACTTGCATGGGATGGAATCTAATTAGGGATCTATTTAGATACCAAAATTTCATCGACCCCATTTTTAATTATTTATGAACCACATACTTGCATAGTTCATATCGTTAATAATTAAACAGACCGAGAGTATACAGAATCAGTCCCTGTAATATGCCACAAACCACTAGTCTGTTTGAAGTGTCACAAACTCTTTTGAACTCAAAATAGTCTTTACTGCTTTTAATTTAAAGACTTACTCCAACGAATCTATCGTTCGATGTCTATCTATTTGTCACCAATTTTTTTGTGCTTTACTGCAACGTACTGGCCGACATCAAAAGAATATTTTTTATAATCAAAAGGATGGGAGCTCTATTGCCGGGTTCACTAAACCAACCCGTCCAAGTTATTTTTAATGCAAAGATTACTTCTCTAAGTAATCTTTGTGGGTTTATCTATATTATAACGGACCCTCAACGGCGCAACTCTCACCTAATTTTCAACTATAGATTCTTCTATTCTATTTGACCTCAACTAGTATTACACATCCGCCACCGTATACGATTGCCTCGAAGTCGATCACATCTCACAAGAGGTCCTGTTTGCTTACAAACAGGCATATATCGTGCCACTCGATCAACAGGGGCCGGTAGATCAACCTATACCAGGCTTAGGCTTTAAATAAACCAACCAAAATGTTAACACACTGTCACAGAAACCTGTGTCTATCTGGTTTCTGAGTGTCTTAGAGAGTGCGGGAGCTAGCCTTATTGCTCTTTTGGTTTTTGTGGTCAATAAAGATGGTCATGTTATTGACGAATGTTACCTTGTAAAAATAATTGCATTCATTTGGTTGAAGTTTACGGATGGCCATGTGGTTGAAATCTGTCCAAACAGAGCGAATCCTAACGTAACTACTGTGTGACGTTCATTGAGCTTTGCACCTTTTTGCATCGAGCCAATCATCCTGGGATTTGATATTGTCGCTTTCTACTGACTGAACATTTTTCCTAGTTTCGACCTTTTTTCTATAAGTTTGGGAATCGGAGGGTCCTGTCTGGGGTGATGACTATTCTCCACTTTTTTGGAGTTCGCAACCCCGTGTCGTTTGCTCCATAGTAAGCCGGTCTTACTTTTATCTTTCCGACCTTATTAGTTCCTAGTTAATCGAGGCGTCGATTATAAAATTCGTTCCTGTGATCTCGACAAGGTATACGTTCAGCTTCACTGAAAATCGAGGAATCTGTTAGAGCAGTAAGAGCTTGAACGTAGCAATGTAATTCATTGCTTCATGCTAGAAATTCCTGGCGTATGAACTGATAATTTTTTCTACTGATTTATCCATAAAATCTAACCTAACAATGAAAATACTAAAAATTAAATATTAAACCCAATATTATATCATCTATCTGATATTCTCTAGAACTACCACTGAATAGTTAGCATTAATTCTTGATTATCCATTCCAATATCTGATAGTTCCTAAGGACCCAATTAATTCAATGTATTTCACATTTTTTTACTCTTCATGATATTACAACCACCTTAAAGAATACTCTATTGCTGGGTGTGTACTTTTTATTTTAGATTCGCAATTACCTTTTACAATGTAATGTCCGGATTAAACTCGGTACTATTTTATACCCTTGGATCGCATGGTTTTGTTGATATCATTGAGATCTTGCCGCTCAATGCCTTCATGCGACGAGCTTATACGTTAGTGACTCATTATTACGACTTCCACCAAATATCCTTAAGCATCTCAGTACCTCCCGACTAGGAATACTCTCTCCTAAAATTCGGGTCCGATAAATCGGGTTCAGGTCCCCACATTGGGTGAATAGAAGGATATTGGAAGATAGGAAATTTTTCTGTAATGGGTGTCAGTAACTCTGAAAGCTCCAACCTTACTAACACTTATCTACCGTATCTCAACTCCGATCCCTTTTTTTTTCATATGTTTGTTCATTTGTTATTATCAAGTCAGCTGGCCGAAGGTATATGTGGAGTTACATTGGGTTATGATCTTACCTTGGGAATAGTAACAGAAAATCCTTCTATTCCCGATTCCTTGATCTTTTTCGATAGGGAACTAGTGTATTTTGCATGAATACCCATCCCATCATTCGCTCAAAGTATATGAAAGAAGCGGAGGTGTTAGGAGAAAGATGGTGCCTCTTGCTGACAGTTAGTCGGATATGATACACCTTCCCTTCCAATACTTGTAGTCCGGGTTTATCATTTCCTATCGCTTGTTTATGATATTCAATAATCGTGGATGGATTTCCACCGTTCGTTTTACTTCCCATGAACATAATCTTCTGTTTCTATTTATGTGCCATTTACTGTAATTCTTTCTATTATTCTTTGATTCTGTATTCAACTTCCTGTTTACAATTATTCTTTGATATGTTACATCTATGATATTTATATATCGTCGGTATTATTCGAGCGGGCTCGTACAGTTTTACTTTTACTGCGCACGTAAAATAATCATATTTTTATTCATTTTCTAACTTTTCTTCATTGCGTCTCCTCCTACGTTACATCTTTACTAGTTTGAACTTGAGTCCGCCTAACCTACTTTTGCATCGCACTTTATATGTCTGAAATGGACCAGAGTTCTCTACTAAGATATGTTCTCTTTAGAATCTGGACACATTCTTGTATTTTTGTCTTTCGTATCTAATTCAGAAGGATACACTTTCTTACATACTTTCTTACTGATTGTATCACCTTATTTCTCACTTTTGTCTTTGAGTGTTTGGTGGGTATCTGATGTTTCTGGTATTTACGCGGTTTCGTTTTTTTAAGTCTTATGGTATTTATCTTTTTCGCAATCGGTCATCTTTCTCCGAGCAACTTTTGTCTGATACTCCTGATGTTATTGATTTTGTAAGATTCTTTTTTCCCAGTTTTTTTTTCTTTTCAGTGGTTCTAGACTGTCGTGTCAAGTCCCCATCTCGGTATTGAGGATCTGTTTGTAAGAGGTTCCTGCTCATGTTTATATCGTGAATGCTGATGTGGATTCATTATTCGCCGAATCCCTTTTATCTCATATTTCTGGTATCCATTTTTTATTTAGTTGTGCAACTGTTTTTTCTTTATTATTCCGTAAACTCATGATTCGGATACATTGTTCGTCATTGCGTGATTTATCGTAAACTAAACGAGTGATCATAGAGGAGTATCTCTTCTCCCTATTTCCTAACTTAATTATGATTACTTTTTTGTATTTAGTTATTGCAAGGGCATAAAGGACTGATTTTCATCCATACCATTCTGACACTACATTAGGTTATCTATTTATCTAAATTTGATAATGGTAATGATAATAGTATTTCCTTTATAAGTACAGCTTTTTCATCTACTATTTTTATTCCCTTTTATGTCTACATCTGGGGTAATTATTACGTTTTCTCTGTGCCGATTTCCGGGTTTAAGGGAGAATTGGTTCCAGTTACCCGGTTAAATGTAGCAATGAAGACTTATTATTTTTGCTTGGTGCCTTGGCGTCTATATCCATGGCGATAGAATGTTATGGTTTATAGTCTAGAGATTGTCTTTATATTAATTAATCCCTGCATTTCTACTTTGTAATTAAGTTCTTCGTTACTTTATACTTATCTTAGAAAAATCTCCTGTGTAGCTTTTCTCAATTTCTGTATTGTTTTCATAATTTATTATTAAACCCTCTATAAATACTATTTTATATTATACCTAGTATGATAGTAAATATTTTATCTAGGGCATGATCCATCTCATCATGGTGGGATATTGTATAACTCTCCTTGAATAAGAACTTAAGGTGTGTGTCTAATAGAATTCCTCTGTCTCTCTAAATCAGTCTCGTAACATTAGTCGATTCTTACATTCATCAGGGCTTGGTAAATTTTACCGAAATGACTACTATCCACTTATCTGGTTTTGTAAATTATTGCTAAGCCTTCTCGTTTGACTTTCGTTAAATAAGCTTATTCTCTATATGTATAAACCCCTTGGACATGATCTAAATCTGGTTGCCCTCTAAGGGCTAGGCTTCGTGATAAATTCTTGAAGAGTATCTCCCTCACTTCACTCCTTCCATTATTACTTATTCTTCCGACAAGATCTCCAAATGCCAATTTTCCCATTACTTTCTATCACTGAATGCTTCTGGTATTTGGGGCACGGTGCTTGTCGTATAGTCTAATATTTCAAAATGAGGCTGATAAAACCTATTAGCCTATTACTTCTCTTTAGACTTTCTCAAAGGCTCAACGAAGGATATAGTACTTTTTTTTACTCTTTTTGTATTCAGAGGTCGCTGCCATTTTCGCTGGTTTGCAGTTTTTATCGGTCCCTGTAAACAATTCCCCTTTTATGGGATCAATGGTGGTCATCTTCTTGACCATTTAAAACCTCCTTCTGGTAGCTGTTCGCATAACATGCCTCTAAGTGATCAACAAATAAGACATTGGAGGAAATAAATGATATTGACTACCAGTTACAATATGTACCTGGCAAGGATAACATAGTCGCAGACATACTTTCCAGGACACCCTATGAAATAACAATAGACCCTACCATTGTCAACAACCTAAATGAAATCCCAAAGGGTTTCATAGAAATAAAAACTCCAGGTGGGGGAGATTCCTTATTCCAATGCTTTTCCCATTTCCTTTATGGGAACTTTGATTCCCATTTATCACTACGCACTGAAGTGGTGACGGAACTAATAGATAATAGAGACAAGTATAATTTACCAACTGGTAGAGAGGCAACACACACCCTGAAACAATTACAACTTACTAAATATGCAGGACAACTACCTTTCACACATAGCATACAGGCATTCACTAACTTACATCATCTTAGAGTATTAGTATATTTTGGTAGTGATCATCCCCTTACATGTTTGGGGTATTGGATATGAGGAAGTGTTTGTCTGTTTTTGTTTTTTTGCTTAGGTGGTATCCTACTACAACATACTAATTACCAACAAATACAAATTGCCAGAATCTGCTACTTACAGTTCTCTATTGGTTTTGGCTTCTAATGCTTCCCCTAGCTCCTTTGTCTTTATTTCTAAGTGGTATATGATTGTTTCCAGATGAAGTCCTACTTAGGACCTTGTCTTCTATTGAATCAAACCCTAACTAAAATCCCGTTGGGTGAGTTGTGATGTAGAAGTTGTGCTCCATACGAATCCACATGTTTCTATTGTCTTTCTCATAACAGTCACAGCGTATTGATACACAAGACTCTGTTTTCGAATGTATTACACACATGCACCTCGTTCCTTGAATGTCAACAAGAAACCCTGTGCTGATGGCGCTAAAGGGATCCTTGCTTCCGATAATTCAGTCTTTTTTATCGAGGTTCCCTTTGAAGCTGTTTTCTTTAGATAAAATTCTTTGTCATACGTGGATGATTCATATTTTTCACTAAGAACCCGCAACGACTCCATCTTTTCATTACGTTTTCTTTTTTCTTTTCGCAGTACGTATTTGCCTTATATCAACCATTCATGAATTCCGTTTCCATGTGGGTCATAGGAATGTTGTATTGTATTATTGGATGCGTATCATATGGCTCTCAATAGCTGTCGAGACATTGTCGTGATATCTCTATTGTTCATGCCATTATAGTGTCCACTAGCAAAGTAATCAATAATATATATTATTTTCATCCATCCTTCTCACAAAATACCCATTTGAACTGACAGCTGTAGATCTTTTACAGTTGCCTAAAACTCTCTTAGTGAGGAAACAACTAATGCTCTAGGTGTTTGATCGACCATTATATGTAAATGGGTATGCAGTCGTGTCTTCCGATAAAAACTAAGCATTTACCACTTGGTAACTTTTGGCTGCTTTTTAGAAAGCATCTTATCTCTATCTTTCCTTTGATTTATCTCTATTATTCTCTCTCTGATTTAATACCAGTAAGAGTTCGTTTCCTTGAGGTTGAGGATTTTCTGAGATCAATGAATATTAAACACGTCTACACAACGCCTTACAATCCATCATCCAATGGCATTACCGAAAGAGTTAATAGAACCCTTCTTCAATACCTTCGACTTTCTTTAAATCAGCCTACAAGCTGGGATTTACAATTACCCCAGGTGATCCTCACCTACAATCACTTACCTCATTCCGAAACCAGGAAGACGCCAGCGGAAATTCTATACCAAGAGGCTCATGACTCACGTCCAAAGCTTCCTTGGACCCGGTTCGATAAATTTTGGGATGAAGGTCATCAGAAATTCCAATCTTTTGAATTAAATCAACTGGTGGCCCTAAAAATACAGCTACCTGGAGATCTGACACTAAACAAGTTTAAAGACCGGTATCAAGGTCCATTAAAGGTTGTTAAAGTTAATCCCAATGAGGTAACATATGTAGTCGAAGTACCTGAGACAAAAAGGCTATATCGAGTTCACCATAGACAACTAAAGAAATGGCACTCACCTCCATCATATCTAGAAAGGAATCCATTATTCCATGATTTACTAACAAAACACCTTATACCTTGGATAATCCAATGTATCCGGTCCCCTAACTATTCTAACCACATCCCTTCAGTCTCTATATGAACTCTCCCTCCTGATTCATGAGATTCTGATGATTGATGATGACTTTGTTTACTTTTGTGGGCTCTTTAGGAATAGAAGCGGATCTCTATCACACCATATTTCTATATATCGAAGGATTACAAGAGAATTTTTTCTGCTGGGTTTCAATTTCGGGAGTTTTTCATCTTTCAAGTAAGAATTCATTTATTCCTTTTTTTTTTCTAACCTAGAGAGTAGTTTCTTCTACTGAAGTAGTCCTATAAATACTTCATTCTTTTAGTTTGTATTTTGGTCTTTTCTAACCATAGTTCCAATTTTCATTAACTTCTTACATTCTAATAGTTACTTTTGCTTACTCTGAACTATTCTTGGCGCTTAATATAAAACCTCTTTCCTACTTTCATCAATATTGGGCTACAGAATCATTCCTCATTATTTCTTCTCACCTATGTTATAGAATATCTTTTTATGTTTATATATTCCCTAATGATATTCATTTAGGACGGATCAAACACTTTTAACTCCAGAAAGACGTATATATCAAAAGGATTCTCACTGGAAGACATTCAGTCTCTACCATATCTATTCCAGGATCTCCTTATATGACCTTACAACACAATCAGCAGGATTTCGAGAAAACGTTTTATGCTACTCCATTAGTCATAGGTGAATCACTTCAAAATTTAACGAAACTCACACCTTCAGAATTTCTGGTCATATTGATCCAATACCATCTTCACCAGATTTCGGCGGGGTTTGACTCCTATTTACCGATGCCAAACTCCAACTCTTCCAAACGGATCAAAGTGGTACAATGGGCCACAGGGCTTACACAAGCTTCTTACATAGCTTCTCGAACCCGACAACAAACCTCCAGGCTGGTGCCAGACATCCCCTGGGTACAGCATAAGATCATCGAGAGAGAGAACTCTTTTCAATATAAAGGGAATTGAAGAAGCATTAACTAAATTGTTTTAATAAAAAAAAAAAAAAAAATAAAAAAAAGATATACATAATTTGTGTAGTGTGGTGATAAGAGGGACACTATTATCATTTCATACGCAAACAACTTATACCTCGCTAGTTAATTATATCCTAGGTATTGTCTTCTTTTGCTTTGGAACTTGTACCTTCCTTTATTGTTTTATTTATATTCTTTTTTTTCATTTCTTATATCTCTTCTCATTTTTGTTTTTTTTTTTTTATTCTCTATCTATTTGCTCCCATTTGAGTTCGTAGCTTCCTTTCCTCCCTTTCTAAGTTTTCGTTCATGCTATGACGGGTGAGAGGTGATATGTATGTAAATTCTCATGTAAGTTCTTTTTTTCTTTCAAGTCTTTAATTAACAAGTTGTTTGTATTCAAAAACTGTTTAAAATTGGAGAATTTATTGTTGCTCCTTTTGGACGAACTCCAAGGTTTTAAATAATGACTTTTATTTTCCCCTTTCCATTTTTTTTTCTATTTAGATTAGTTGTCCTATTGTGTTGTCTGTTTATCAATTTTGACCTCTTGGTATACGAGAAGCTAATAGTGGTTGCGTTTTCTCTTCTATTTCTAGGCAATCCTGTTTGGTGGAGTCTAATTTGGTTCACTTTCAAGCCCATGTCAACCATTAGGGTCCATATCTCATACCAGCTAGCGTCTGATATTCCTAATGTCGGCTACACCTACATAATCAGTGCTGTGGAAACTTAGTAGTTCCCATGATGACCTGTTGTAGTATAGTCCTATATGTCAACCTCTTTCCTCTGAAATTCTTGTACTTCCAACTAACCAACTTACCCCATGTATCAACTCTATCCCCATTTTTTTTTTAAATTTAATGAATTCCTAAATTTAGTAAAAACCTCTAAAATATTATATTTGAACATGAATTTTTGTTTTATTATAATTTGTACCGTAGTTATATTCTATAATATGTTTAGATGCTTACATCAAAAATTGTGAAGCAGTAGAGCCCAAGCCATGAAACGTGCCTGTTGAGATTTAAATAAAGGTTGTGTATAAATTTTATAATAAATCTAATAATTTTATTAATAAAGAATCATTAAAACTCCACTTTATCTCTAAAACCCTTACATCCTAACATTAATTAGGTATTTACCAAAAGTATCAAATCTTTAAACAATAGTTGTTAATGATTATTTTTTTAGTAGTACTTGTCAATTAGTTTAATTATTTTTTTTTTTTTTATTATTATTATTTATATTTATTATTATTATTATTATTTTATTATTATATTATTTACCTCTTATATTTATTGTTTTGTTTATTATTTATTATTTATTATTATTATTATATATTATATTATTATTATTATTATATTATTATCATTATTTTTATTTACATCCATTATTTTGCCATATTTCCTTTACACCTATTTCTGTCTAACTTACTATTTTTTTTTCTATGTTGTCCAATATCCTGAGGTGCCCTACATGCTCACAACATTCTTCCAAGAAGTAGAGTGGGGGTTTCTTGGTAAAGAAACCACGTCCTCTGGAGGCTTAACTCACCCTTCCACCCACAGCCATTCATATGAGGAAGCTTTACACCTCCTAAATTTCGCGTAATCGTTTCTTTCCCTTTTTCTTTGTTTTTATAAATTATTGATATATATATATTATATATATATACGTATATATATATATATATATATATTGTAATATTATATAATATATAATATAATTATTTATATATATTTATATATAATTTTACCGTTATATATGGGGCTAAAATTTAGATTGTGATCGGCCAGTTAGATATAATTTACGAAGTTATGTTGAACATAGCTTGCGTGAGTCGGCTATTTAGAGATTCGACTTAGCGCTTGAGTTTGTGAGGCGATGAGTCATATATATATAAATATATTTTATATTATTTATTTATATATTGTTTATATATATTATATATGATTAATATATATATATATTATCGTGCCTATTAGGTTGGGCTCTGGCCGACGGGGAACAGTGTGGTGTGTTGGGGACGTTTTTCCATACCCAATGAGGGGCGGTGGAACCGCCTCTCGACACCCAATTACCCCAAAGAGTCGGGGGTTCCGGAGATCCCTACAGAGGGGGGGGTGATAATAGTCCTACCTTCGTTTCCCCGGAAGGCCGAGAGACGCCCGACTCTGCTATCCGGTGTGGCTCAGTCAAGGGTCTATGTAGTTTAAAAGAAAAATTTAATTTTTAACAAGGGTTACCCCAGGGTTAGACCGCTTTCTGAATGCAGGAGTCGGGTCTTCGGCTCGGGGAAACGCAAGGGTAGGAACTTATATTTCCCCTCTTCCTGGGGAGTGGTCTCCGAACCTCTCGCTCTTTTGTTTTGGGTTTCGCGGTTTCCTCCGTCTCCTCCCTATGGGGTATGGAATACTCCGTCCCCTCCTCTGTCCCCGTCTTTTCGAGTCACCCTAATGGCCGTATATTTTTATATATTATTATTAGTATATATATATTAATAGTAAATATTTATTATATATTATATATTTATTATTATATATATATTATTATATTATTATTTTTATATATTATATATATATATTATATATTTATTATAATATTACTTTTTTTTATATAATATGGCTTTCTATGGAGTTGATTTTTTTTAGTATATCTTTATTATATTATTAATATATATTATATTTTATATATAATATACTATATTTATATATTATAATTTATATATATTCAACTTATATATTTATTTATAGCGTCGGGCGGGGTGTACGTGGTAACCACTTTAGGTATAAACTTGGTCTCTTTCTCGACCTCTCCTTTAATAGTTCACTTTTTTGTGAATTTTTTTTTTTTTGTTTTTTTCACTGATCCCTAGATTTGATAAGAAATCTTATAAATATGTACTCAACAATAATTAATGGAATTAATAATATAATTAGTGTTTAAAGTTGAATAACGCCGAGTCCCACCGTCGAGGGTGAATGCGGACCCAGTCTCCATTTGAGGGGTGACTCCGGCCATCTGTAGAATTCTTTTTTTTACGTAGTAATATGGCTTTTAGGAGTTGAATTTTTTTTTAATATCTTTAATTAATTTCTAAATTACAGAGTGTAATTAAGTTAATTTAATGGCAAGATTTTAATTTCTAAATTATCGAATATAATTAAGGTAATTGATTAAGGTAGTTTAAGTAAGGTAAGATTTTAATTTCTAAATTACATTTATATTAAAGTTCATTTTGACATTTTTTTTTTGCATTATACTTTTTATTAACATTAATGCCGTTGTGGTTTAAAATATTTTTCGTCGTTATAAATAAGAATTTATATTGAAAATACATAACTTTTCAGGGTTACTTCTCAGTTCATTTTTTACGCGGGGTGAATCGGACCAAGTTAGGCCCCGTTTTTTTTTGCCACTAATACTGCTTGATCAAAATTACTTTGCCAGTTTTAAAGCTACATTACTCGAAGTGTTATCCACTGAAAAAAATAATCTTTATAGACCTACTATTTGTTGATCTTAATAAAAGTTAAAAAACTCAATTTTTCACAAGAAATCTGTTCAAGTTAATTTTACACCCTAAATTCTGATCTATTTTTTAAATATATAAAACTTTCTAGAATTAATTATGAACTAAATAAAACTTGTAGTATTTAGCTCTTTACATTATATAATAATGAGCGAAAAAAAATTTTTTTTTTTTATTATTTTTATTTTATTTAGAGTGGACCGATACCCACCCCTCCTAAAGAGGCGGTGCCGGTCAAATCGAGAGCTATATATATATATATATATAAATATATATCCATTTATGAATATTTAATAAATATATATATATATATATATATTGTTATATAATGTATTTCGTATTGTGTGATATTATATTTTGTAGCTTTTTTTTTTATGTATTATTTAAGATTTAAGTTCTTTTCAGCAAATTTTTTGATTTTCTTTGATAATTATTTACGTACACGTATGTCTTATAATATCGCTTCGTTCGAAATTAGTGACAAAACAAGTCTATTAAAGAACAATAATATCGATATCTGATGTTATCGATAATTCTGGAACGGCTTTCAAATTCAGTGATTCTCATTCCCTACAAGAATGGAAATAAAAGCGAATTTGTTTGTGATTTTCTCAGAGCGTTTACTAATTAATTATTTTTAGTTACATAATATTAACTCAAAATAAACTCAAATGCATAAAAAAAACTTATCAAAATAATTTTTTAAAACATTTTTGTAAATGAAATGTTTATAATTTTAATAGACTATGTACGTGAACTCAAGTCAGTAATAGGCCTACTCCACAATTACCGGAGAGGCTGAAGGAGTTAAGAATGTTTTCTGTAGAAAGGTCGATTTCCGAGGGGACATGATACTAAGTCTACAAAATATACATCTATTGGATGTTTAAAAAAAAAAAAAAAAAAAAATTTTCACAACCCTAGTAGCAATATTACAGAATCTGTGAAATTCCTACTTTTGTTAGTGTTTCTTACGATTTTTGTGCTAAATTTGACAAATAGAATGCAAACTTAGTATTTCCTAGTTTGTTAGCACAGATGAGAAAATGGAAAACCTTTAATAAGGACCAGACAAAAAAAAAAAACAATTCCTGTACAATTACCAGAAGGAGGAATAAATAATCATAATATATTTAACTCTTAGCAAAAGTACTAGTCAAATATCCAAACACTATACATAACCTATAATAAACTACAAAAGTGTATCGATTAATATTATTAATTATATATGTGATAAACTGGGGCAAAATGCAATAACCGACCCAATAAACTTCTATTGATTCCATGCAAACTGCAGCTGGACTGTTGCAGAGTTGCCAGATAGTTGGTAAAGATTATGGCTAAAATTAAGGTTAAAATTAGCCAAAAAAATACCGAATTTTTCTCCTTCTCGGTTATTACACACACACATATATATATATATATATATATATATATATATTGTACATTTCATTTTTTCTATATTTTTAGTATTTTATTTTTTTTCTTTCTTTTATTTTATTTTTTTATAATATATTTTAATATATATATTATTTATATATATTATATTATTATATATATATATTATTTTTTGTGTTTAATTTTGGTTTATAAACTATCAATCTTTTTGGTTAAACTAAAACTTTCATAATCTCAAAATACTACAATAGATACAAGGAAAAGGAATACATTGTTGTTGTGTAGTGATTAGTTTGTAATTGCGGAAAATGATAAAAAATCATATTCTCAAAAACTACAATAGCTAAGTTGAAAATGTAATACATTTTGGAATCCTTGTAAATTTTAGTGGAAAACTGTAAATAAAATAAATAAATAAATATAATTAAATTTGGCTATTTTTTTTTGGAGCAGGGGACGATAGGTATTATATATATATTTATTTGTAAAGGTATTACATCTGTGCAATTAGGGGGCTCGAGCGTACGGGGAACACAGGGGGGGAACGTTTTCGCATACCCTGTAGGGGCAGGGGCTAGAGGGAACCCCCGCGACACCTTTCAAATACCAAAGATGGGGGGTTCGGTGAGACCTCTCTCCAGGAGGGGGGAATTAGTCCTACCTTCGTAGTTCCCGGATAGGCCGAGAGACCTCCACTCTGCCATCTTGGTGCGTATATTATTTATTTCCCTTGGGGTATTCTTTAGTTAAATAAAATAAAAGCACAATTTAATTAGAATAGTCTATTTATTTTTTTAACGAGTAACCATATAAAATGGTCTCTAAATCGGTTCTCTTATGCTATTTATTATTATGTATTTAATCAATTATTTTTTTTTTTTTTTTTTTTTTAACATTTTTCCCTAGTAATAAATTGTTACCAGGTTATCCTAAATAGGTATTCCTTTTTCGTCTGAGCTATTTGTAGTTTTGAGTATATAATTTTTTTTTATTTATTTTATTTTATTTTATTTATTTTTACATTTCCGGCACTAAAATATACGAGGATTTCCAACATGTATTCCTTTTTCCCTTGTTTATCTATGGTATGTTTTTTGAATATGAGCTTTTGTTAGTTTTTAAACATTATCACTGCATATATATTATTATATATTACCTTATATATATATATTAGTTTTTCTATATATAATTTTCTATATTTTTCTATATTCTATATATTATATATATATTTTTCTATATATATATAGTTTTATATATTTTAGTATATATTATTATTATACTATTAATATATATGTATATTTTTCTTATATTATTTTTATATTATATATTATAATTAATATTAATACCTATTACTTTCTGCCTGGCCTCACCTTTATAGTGAGGACACCCACAAGGAAAGTTAGGGCGCCGCCACGGGTTCGGTTTCACAGGCCGAGTTAGAGAGGATATAGATAAAGTCGGCCCAATATGGGGGGGCGTCGAGAGCTGGGCATCTCAGAAGGAGGTTTGCTTATCTGTATTTTGAGAATTTTAGCATCTTGTTCAATGTGTGTGAGGTGCTTGTCTAGTTTTATTAATTATTGTTTATATTGCATATATTGGAAATTGACCCGATCTGCACCGAGCGAGGTCCATTTTGCTTCCTTTTCTGGACAGCGTTTCTTCTCTAGGGGAATAGTTTGGGGAGGTGGTTTTAACATAAGTGTTATTTGGGGTCTGGTTTTTTGATAGGTAAGAGTTTTGGTTAGGTGGGCTATGATTATGTGAAGTCCATGGCTATTTTTGGGAGGGGGGCGGGGAATTATATTTATAAGTGTTGTATGAAGAAATTAATTAATGTATTTTGTGATATTTAGTTCTTTGGTCGAGGGGGGTTGGATGAGAATTTGGTGACAAGGGTTTGGGGTTGGGTTACGGGTCTTCGCATAGGAATGAGTCCCCTTCACCATCGTTCCAAATTGTGTGAAATGTGG
>JABUQX010114666.1:10000-25351 GCA_015478945.1 Trachelipus rathkii | reverse complement strand
ATGCTCTCCTCCAATCCCTGGGGACTATTACCCTCCATAAATGCATTTGTTGCATAACTTGTTCCAATCCATTCAATGACCATCTAAGCCCCCATTTTCTGATCATTCGCTGTATTCCATCTATACCTGCGGATTACCATTCTTCAACTTTCCCAATCTACCTATTTTACCTCCTCCCAAAACACATATTTCTTCTTTTCACCATCCAAACCCACACACACAATTCAACATCACCTCTTCGTGACTCAATGTTATGCAGATTTTTGAAGGGTTCCCTCCACACTCTCCTCAACATACATTTCCATCAGTTACGAAAACTGGCATAAAATACCTTTAATTCCTTATTCACTCAACTTGTGAGGGAAGCACCAAAGAAATTTTTGCATTAATAAGTTTCTCCGGAGAATTTCTCTTCATCAGATCAAAATTTGCTTAAACCTTCTTCGTTTAATTTATTCAACATAAATGAAACAATTTTCAGACTCATAAAATTCCTTAGGAAAGACACTTAATTCATATAATAATAATAATAATAATAATTAATAATAATAATAATAATAATAAGGTAATAATAATAATAATAATGAAAAGTATGATTGCATTTTGTATGGTGAAGATGCTTGAAATATGGTGATGGATGTCAAATGAATGAGGGGGGTTTGGGGATGGAATACAGATCATCACGTTGTTTATGTATGATTAAGAAGTGGGGACATGGATGGAGAGGAAAGAGATAAGGAAGAAAGTGGAGAGAATTAAGAGATGAGAAGGGAAGAAAACAAGGTTCAAAGTTATAAGGAAAAGTATGTGAGAGCACTTGTAAATAAATCAGTTGAGTTGAATGTGAACAAGGTGAAACTGAACAAATCTGGATGCCAATGAAAGAAGATTTTGTTTGTGGTGCAAAAGAAGTATGTGGATGTGCTAAAGTAGGGAGTAGGGATATCAATAGCGAATGGTGGAATGAAGATGATGCAGCGGTTAAAAGTAAAAAAAAGAGGCGTAGTTGAATGTGCTAAAAGCCAATTATGAGGTCTCGAAAGAAAGGTGGATGGAAATATATATAAGGAGGAAAAAAAGGAATTCAAAGTGGCATATGTAGAAGGTAAATAACAGTTTGGAAAGAGGATGAATGGAAGACTTATAAGGGAATAGGAAGTTCTTCCAGAAGAAAGTATGAAAGGTAAGGTTAAGAAAGTGAATAAAGGGAATTTTCAGAGAATAATGAAAAGAGATGGAACTTTCATGACTAATGAAATTGATGTGAGAGGTGTGTGGAAGAACACTCCGAAAATCTGCTTAACATTGGTAGTAATGAAGAGGTGATAGTGAATGTGTATGGGTTTGATGGTATAAGAAGAAACAGGTATTTTAGGGATAAGGTAATTAGTAGAGAGGAGGTAATAGGTTCAGTGAGAAAGTTGAAGAAAGATAAATCTGCAGGAATAGAGGGAATTACTTGTGAAATGATCAAGAATGGAGGTGGAATTGTGATTGACAGGATGTGGAAGTTGTGCAACAAAGCATTTATGGAGGGTATAGTTCCGTACGATTGGAGAAGGGAACTGCATAAACTATAGGTGGAATTAGCTGATTGATTGTTGTAGGGACTCTTGCAGCTAGGGCAACAAGGAGGATGTTTTTCTCAGTTGGAGTGGAGAACTTCCACGTGTCAGACATATGGTCTGTGGAGACCGACAATATTTCTGGGGGTAACCAAATATATGGCACTTGAAACATCTTCTCGGGAAGGACGCATAGGTCCGAACAGTGTGCATGGTAAAACTAAGTTTCTATTTGGATGAACGGAAAGGCACAGAGAAGGTAAATAAAAGACGAGGGTTTGTCGTTGAGGGGTTCTCCTTACATGGAGGGGACCGATAAATGTCGGTGATTGGCACGTTGTGTTTCTGTAAATGAGTGAGAATGTCATTCGAAGTATCCGAACAGAACTCCGGCGCATATATGGTTCCCTTTCACGTGTTACGAACATCGCCAGGTTTAGAAATGACAGGAATCTTCCCCAGATGTAATAAGGAAGCAAGTACGTGGCTTTGGATCCTAGAGGCTGCACGGATCAAAAGAGAACCGTTCCTCATTGGCATGACCTGTGGCTGTTGTTTGAAGAGCAGCTTCAAAAAGCATCACTAAGGAAGAGCTGGCTTATAGAAGTCAGTGAGTCGAATGTAAATAAAAATAAAGCGATCGTTGGAGTTTGTTTATTCTGGCGTTTAGGAATGGGACCCTGCTAACGCAGGGGCTCCTGAGATGGCTAACGTAAGTTCTGAGTGATTAGGTTATTCTGAAAGACCATAACAGCCACAGCTGGTCTAGACGGGGTAGTCCTGGAAACTGGTCCGTAATTTAAGATTATTGGTTGGGGTGGTGGAGTACCAGCCATTTCATCAATAAGGGCATCAAAGTCCCTATTGGTCGCTGGTCGATAATTTGTCAGGAAGGGATCGGGTTGGGGCCCGACAGATAGTGAACTCCGCCATTCTTTAAAGCATTCTTTTCTTATTTTTAACCATAAAATTTCTCCTAGTGGACATAAGCTCCGTAATAAATAAACAAACACAGTAATACAAATGATGAATAAAAACATATATCCCCGGAGCGTAACTGCTGAAACCGCGCCAACCACAGGCCCAGAGCATAATACCTCTCTCTTAGAAACTCCACCCTGTAGGGTGGGCCATGGGTGTGGCCTCTGAAAAGCCCCCCAGAACTCCGCGTCCAGTCCCTAAGATGAAAAATATTAGTCGTGCACCACATGGATAAGACGCGAAGCCCAAATTTATACGCCCAAGTGCAGGACAACTTCCTCAGTGGTTAGACAAGGTTCGGGTCCCCAACAATAGGCGGCCCTGAGAAAGGCGAGAATAACCAGTTTTTGACCTGTGCCCTCACCCAGAGAGGAAGGAAGGCAAGATGGGCATATGATACACACACAGACAACAACCCGATAGCCACCAGTATTTGGGAGGAGATTGGTGAGACTCTCAGATGAGAGATCAGGAATACATAAAGTAGTACGAAAAGAAAATGGAGGAGGAAGGGGGGGAAAAGGAGGATATAAACTGGGGAAGGGACAGGTAAGATGAAAGGGATACCAAAAATATAATAATAATAATAAAAGGAAGAACTACAGGAAGAAAAATAAGATAAACAGAAAACAAGAAAAAAAAAAAGAAACAATAAAAATAATAATAATAAATAATAATAATAATAATAATAATAATAATAATAATAATAATAATAATAATAATAATAATAATCCAATAATAATAATAATAAAAATAATAATAATAATAAAGAAATGCTTCCCTTTCCTTTAATTATGTTTCTAACTTGAATAATAATAAATTTAAAAATAAATGATTTAACACACCTTCACAAGTTGAGCAGGTGACTTCTCCTCTATCTTGGTTGGATGTTCGGATTTTATGACTTCAATGTTGACTTCCTCTTCACCAAACAATTCAACATCTAATTCTCTCAATGACTTCTCCCCAATCATGGTTGGATTTTCGGATTTTATGATTTCAATGTTGACTTCCTCTTCATCAAACAATTCAACATCTAATTCTCTCAATTCTGACTTTATTATAAATGCCTTTTGATCTAAGTCTTCAATTTTAACACTTTCAGGTAAAGCAAAGTTTGTTTCATTGTGAGGAAAAATCTGAAATAAAATCAAACGATTTCAGTAAGCTTAAAGGGATGTAATACAACCAAAAATCAAACCAAATTGTACAAAAAAGTTCCAGTGACAGAAAGTAGCCAACCTCATTTAAAGATCAACTGAACATTTTTATAAAATTAAGAAAATAGAGAATATCTTAGAAGTAAAACTTTTAAACTAAATTGAATATTGCTATTTTTGATGATTAAAACCCAGTGTCCTTTAGGTTCACATGTTTTGAGTACTAGTTTTGAGTACCAGGTGTTAGTGATATATGGTGTTTGGTGCAGGCCTTCTGAATGGAATCAAAAGTATGTATGAGGATAGTGAGGCTGTGTAAGAATAAATGCCGTGTCAAAGTGATGGTTAAGTATTAAATAGCGGAGTGAGTACAGGGTTGTGTTATGTTTCCTTGGTTTTCAATTTGTATATGGATGGGGTTATGAAAGAATTAGAGGTGGGGGTGGCAGGAAATGGTGTTGGAATGATGGAGAATGGAGATGAGTGGAGGGTGCCCTACCTATTATATGCAGATGATTTGGTTCTTTGTGGCGAATCTGAGAGAGTTTGAGGGATGTAGAGAGATTTGGCAGGGTGTTTAAAAGGAGGGGTTTGAAAGTAAATGTAGATAAGAGTAAGGTTATGGTTGGGAGTGAGGACAGTCCTCAGTGTGAAGTTATGTTAGATGGTGGAGCAGCTGGAACAAAGTTTCTGAGTTTAAATATTTAGGGTAATAAGGTGGATGAGATGGAACGGATGATGCATAGGTGTAGTAGGAAAGTTGTGAATGGCAGGAGGTGGGCTGGTGCAATTAAATCGTTGCGTGAATGTAAAAAGGACTTAAGTCTTCGAGTGCGCTAGGGTCTTGCATGAGGGTAATGTTGTTACCTGTGTTATTGATAGTGGTGAGACTATGGTCTGGAATAAGAAGTATATGATCTAAGAAAAATCTGTTTCAGATGGACAATCTTAGGGCATTCGTTAGGTGTGAGAAATTGATAAAATGAGGGAATGAACATATTTAGAGAGTTGTGTGGTGTGAATTAAGGCGGGTAAACGAGAGAATAAATGAAAGTGATGTGAGATGGTTTGGTCATGTGGAAAGATGAATGTGATAGGCGTTGCCTTAAAGCGGGATGTATTAGTGGTGTTGTGTGCTTGGAACCAACCGCTGGAGACTGAGGAAAAAGTGGATTGAGTCAGTAAGAGAATGTTCTGCAGGAGAGAAATGTGAGTTTGCAGAGGCGAGAAGAAATGTTGCATGATAGGAGGAATGGCGGGTTTGTGAGGGGGTATGGTGTGGCCACCTGGGCCAGGGGTATTGTTTGAAGCCTACACTTGACAGTTATTTACCATAGTGAGGATCAGTCGCGGCGTCCGTGAAGATCTAGGGTGGATTTTCTGACTGAGACGAGCTTCTTACTAATTATGGTACAGAAGGGGGGTGGTAAGGCTGGGCTTTCTTTTCGACTTTTGTTCATATTCTTCTATGCTTTCTTTCCGATGGCTGCACCGCACCTTACTCCAGTCTGAGAATTAAAAGGAAGATGGAAGAAAGAAATAGTATTACATTTGTTCTTATCATGCAAAATTTTTTTATATTTTATATCAATAAACCTTTTAAAAAAAATTTTTTTAAAGAATGACTCGGGTTTATTCAACAATAAAAAGTTATTAAAAGAGGATGTGTAAAGAGCAGTGGATATTAGTTTATTCCAATTTATTTTTAAGATAACTCAATAAATAAGTGAGAAAAATCTATGAAATGATTTTTGTTTTGGGGGTTCTAAGAGATTTATGGAGACTGTGATTAAAGGCCTGAAATAGGGTTGGAAGATGTACAAGGCTTCAAATAATATAAGAGTAAATATACCGTACATGAATGTGTGAGGGAGGTTTAGTTGCGACCAGGGTTGGCACTGGTTAAATCAAATTGATAATCAGCTGATTAAATCAATTGATTTTTTTATGAAAAAATCAAGATTTTTTTATTTTTTATTTTTTTAGGCAAATTTTTTTATAAATTAATAATTATTCCTAGTTATCACCTGCTTAATGGTAAGTATATTTCATCTATATAATAAGCAAATTCATCAATGTAGTTTCAAATCATTTTCAATAAATAAATAAATAAAATTAGATTACTCAAGATATTATACAGTATATATATAATTTAAATAACTTATTTAAACTAAATAATAATTATACTTACTAATAAATTAGGTAATAATTAGAAAATATTAACTAATTTTTATCAATAATAATAAAAAGTCAATTTGTGCCAAAAAAAATCAAGAAATAAAAAATCAAAAAATCATTGACTTTTTTTTTTGGCAAATTTTTTTTCTAAATTAATTAATTATTACTTATTATCACCTGATTAATGATAAGTATATTTCATCTAATAGTAAGCAAACTCATCAATGAGTTTCAATCATTTTCAAAAAAAAATAAATAAAAATTAGATTACTCAGATATTATAACAGTATATAGCTATATATATAATTTAAATACTTAATTAAACCTAATAATAATTATACTTACTAAACTTATTAATTAGGTAATAATTAGGATTATTTTACTAATTTTATCAAAATAATAATTAATTAAAAAGGCAATTTGTTCCTGAAAAAATCAAAAAAATCAAATAAATCAAAAAAATCATTGATTTTATTTTAGATTTGTGTAGATTTTTAGGCAATTTTTTTTCTAAATTAATATTATTACTAGTCTACTACTTGATTAATGATAAGTATATATATTTAATCTTTATAATAAGCAAATTCATCAATGTAGTTTCAAATGATTTTCAATAGAAATAAATAAAATTAGATTACTCCAGATATTATACAGTATGTATTTAATATTAAATACTTAATTAAATTAAGCTAAATAATAATTGTACTTACTCAATTTTATTAATTTGGTAATAATTAGGAGTATTTACTAATTTTATCAATTTTAATAAAAAGGCAATTTGTTTCTAAAAATATCCAAAGAAAATCAAAAATCAAAATAAATCTTTGATTTTTGGATTTTTAGGCAAATTATTTTTTTCTAAATTAATAATATTCCTAGTTATCACCTGATTAATTGTAAATTATATTTTCATCTATATAATAAGGTAGTTCATTAATGTAGTTCCAAATCATTTTCAATAATAGAAATAAATAAAAATAGATTACTCAGATATTATTATAATTATATAAAAAAGTTAAATTACTTAATTAAACTAATTATAATTATAAAAACTAAACTTATAATTAGAAATAATTAGTTATTTTACTAATTTTATCATAATATAATAAACTATACGGAAGGGAACTTTTACCTGTTAAAACAGGAAAACGTGTTTTTAATGTTTTTAATTCTGTGGCAAGTTTTATCTTTATAATTTCAAAAATATCGATTATCAATTGCTAAATGGTAAGTTTAGTTCATTTATTTAATAAGTAAAGTTATCATTGTATTTTCACAATTATTTTCAAAAAGAAATAAATAAAATTAGATTACTCAGATATTATACAGTGTACAGTAATATTATATATATATATATATATAGATATATATTATATATATATATTATATATATATCTATATATTATATATATATATTATAATTATATATTATATATATATATATATATATTATATATATATAATATATTATATATATATATATATATATATATATATATATATATATATAATATATATTTATATATATATATTATATATTATATAATATAATATATAGATATATATTATGGCAGGTTAGTGATATATGGTGTTGCGGGTGGGCTTCTGAATGGAATTCAAAAGTATGTATGACGTATAGTGAAGCTTGTGTAAGAATAAATGGGTGTCAAAAGTGATTGGTTTAGTGATAATAGCGGAGTGAGACAGTCTGTGTTATGTCTCCTTGGGTTAATCAATTTGTATATGGATGGTTATGAAAGAATTTGAGGTGGGGATGGCAAGGGAAAAATGGTGTTAGAATGGTGGGATGGAGTTGAGTGGAGGGTGCCCTACCGTTTATATATGGGGATGATTTGGTTCTGTGTGGCGAATCTGAGAGATTTGAGAGATTGATAGAGAGATTGGCAGGGTGTGTAAAAGGAGGGGCTGAAAGTAAACGTGGCATAAGAGTAAGTTTTATGGTTGTGGGTGAGGACACTCCTCAGTGTGAAGTTATGTTCTATGGTGAGCGGCTAGAACAAGTGTCTGAGTTAAATATTTAGGTATATGTTGGATGAGAAGGAACGGACGATGCAGAGTGTAGAAGGAAAGTGGTGAATGGCAGGAGAGTGGCTGGTGCAATTAAAATCGTTGGTGATGCAAAGGGCTAAGTCTTGAGTGTGCTAGGGATCTTTTACATGAGGGTATGTTGTTACCTGTGTTATTTATGGTAGTGAGACTATGGTCTGGAATAAGAAGTATAGATCTAAAGTTCAATGTGTTCAGATGGACAATCTTAGGGGCATGATAGGTGTGAGAAGAATGATAAAGAAGAAAGTAAAATAAACAAACAATATGATGACGAACAAATTCAAAATGCGAGAAATAAACAATGTGAGATGGTTTGGTCATGTGAAAGGATGGATGATAGTAGGTGGTTAAGCGGATGTATATGTGTGTAGTGTGTTGGGAACCGACCGGCTGGGAGACCGAAGAGAAAGTGGATTGAGTCGGTGAACGAATGTCTGAAGGAGAGAAATGTGAGTTTGGCAGAGGCGAGAATAAAGTGCATGTAGGAGAGAATGGCGGGTTTTGTATGGGGGCATGGTTGTGGCCCACTGGGCCAAGGATGAACCCTTACATTGACGATTTACCATTAGTGAGGGTCCTCGCGGTCCCATGATGCTCTAGGTTGGATTTTTCTGTCTGTGACGAGCTCTCACTAATAATGGTACAGAGGGGGCGTAAGGCTGGGCTTCTTTTCGACGTTTGTCATGTTCTCCTACTGCTTTTCTTTTCGATGCTTGTACAGCCACCTTACCCCCAATCTTGGGGCAAAGAGGAAGGTGAAGATAGGAAAAAAAAGAGATGCATATATATATTATATTTTATAATATATAGATATATATATATATATATATATATATACCGTATATATATATATATATATATATATATATATATATATATAATATAATATATATATATATATATATATATATATATATATTATATTATATATATATATATATATATATATATATATATATATATATATATATATATATAATATATATATATATATATTATATATATATATATATATATATATATATATATATATATATATATATATATATTATATATATAATTTAAATACTTAAAAATAAAAATAAATAAAATATATACTTACTAAACGTATTTATTAGGGAATATTAGGATTATTTACTAATTTATCGATTATTAATTATTCAAAAGGCAATTTGTGCCTGAAAAAATCAAATAAATCAAATAAATCAAATAAATCAAAAAAAATAAAAAAAATTAGATTTTTTGATTTTTTTGATTTTTTTAAAAAAATCACCAACCCTGGTTGGAACAGGACAAGTATATGGAGAGTATAAGTTTTCTTGATAAGAGAGATTTTTATAGTGAAAGAGAAATAGAAAGCAATGAATTGACTATGTACAGATCTTTAGCAGGACAGATGAATTGGGTGAGAAGCAAACTACACCGCCTCTGTGTTATGCTGTGAGTGAAAGAAGTAGGTATTTTAAAGGTGGCTAGGTAAAAGAAATGTGATAAATGTGATAAAAAGAAGGAAGGGGATTAACATGGCTATTTGGTTGAGTATTTTGACATGGATGATTGAAGTGGAAGTGTACACTGATGCGTCTTTTGGTATGAAAGGGTGTGTGAGTCCTCAAGTCTGTCACATTGTTGCTCTTAAGGATACGAAAGGGAATAGGTGTCATATTGCTTGGATGTTGAGGTGTATGAGAAGGGTTGCAAGATCAACAATTAAGGCTGAAGAGATTGCATTTATTGAGGGAATGCAAGTAGTATATATCTTGAGGAATGTTGGAGTGAAGCGGTTGGGGGAGTAAGGAGTGAAGCGGTTGGGGGAGGAATGTTGGAGTGAAGCGGTTGGGGGGGTAAGGTGCGGTCGAGGGCTTTTGGACTTAACTCTCCTACTATCACTAACGTTCAAATTTCTTTTAAACTGCTGAACTGTAGCATTGCCCTCCAATTACTATCGGTATTAAAATGGACGCAGCTCTTCTGAACATTCTAGTACCCACCTCTTTTGAAGAGAGCTCGTGCAACTCGTCTTTCCACACACTTTCTCTGTACAACTTTCTGACCCAAGACTTAACCACTATGCTCAATCTTTAATGTACTCCACTCGTAAATTCTGGAACACACTTCCTTCATCTATTTTTCAAACTTCCTTTCACTTGCACACTTAAAAATGTCGTGTGTCTTGACACGTCAGCCTTTGATTTTTACCTGTCAGGATTTTACCCCACTAGGGGAATTTGCGTATATTACAGTTAAAACACAACCACCACAAGGCAGAACCCTATCAAGGAGGGTATACTCATTTTAATGTCTGAGTAAGAAGAAGCTAAGATCTAACTAATATATATATATACCTATATACAGGGTTCACACTAAAATTTTGAATTTGATTTCCCTGACTTTCCCTGACCAAATCTGCAAATTTTCCCTGACCAGCATCTTCGTTATTTTTGGTGTATAAAATATCTATTAATTATTATTGCAGCCTATTTACTCAGTTCATACAATAATTGTTGTAAATTTACTTCTAAATAGTTGATAATCATGAAATTGATTAAAAAAATATATTTTTTTAAGTAATCGCCTATACCTACCCATAGTGCCGTCCCAAAGCACTCCTTTTTAGTTTTTCCAAAAGAAAACAGTTTTTATTTATACAAAAAAGAAAACAACATTAAAAGCTTGGACATTAATAGCCTAGGTGAATAGCGTCCACTATAATCACAAAAGTTCTAAATGGGAGGATTTAGATTAACTTTTTCTTCTCAAGCATTTGAATTTTTGATTTTATAGCGTCTTCTCTATTTAAAAGCCTCAGTTTTAACATCTTTCTCTGCTCTTCAGTTTATTGATCTGTATGGATTAATTTTCTTTTTTCAACCTTTTTTTATTCTCTCTTTTTCTTTTGTTTTGACTCTGTGAGATGTTCCTTCATATCTCCTATGGGGCAGCTCTTAATTGTCAACATTTTTTGAGTGATTTAGGAACTATGAATACTTTCATGAGATCTTATAGCATTATGCACTGTTCTTTGAGAAATCAGGACTATGTTCTTTCAAATTCTTCCACTAAAATGCTTAATTTATAGAAAACTCCCTTCCTTCCACTGTCGCATTTTCATGCGATAATATCAGTCCTAATTTAATAATTTGCCACAATTCCGCATAACTTTGATTTCAGTTGCTATAGAAGAAAAAAAACTCATTAAGTCTCTTAGAAGGACAATCACCACCAAAAATATTGAATTTTAATTCAAGGTAGAATGAGCTTCACTGGCAAAGTAGAGCATAGTGCTTTTTCTTTTCTCAGCACAGAATCTGCTCTGATTCGGTTACTTGGTGTACAATGCTTAGCAATTTAAATCAAATTCTTTTTTCCCGTTTGGCTGAATTGAAAAAACTATACTAGGATCCAATGAATGATGAGAGCCATTGGACGCTTGTACTTCAGGGGACATCTTTCTAATATCTTTTCTGTTATTTGATTGCACAGTCTGGCATCAAGTTTTGCAATGTAAAATCTAATGCCAAAAAAACTTAGTTGGTTGGTTGTAGCAGGCATTTTTCTGGCCTTAAGAAATCTTTCCATAATATTAAGTAAGAGACATTGTAAATCTGGGAACAGAAATGAACCAAGGTTCCGTTTGACGTCAACCACTGGTCGTTAAAGTTTAAGCTTTTTTTTGCTTTGAAGTTCATTTTATGAAATAAATAAATAAATTACTTCAACTGCACAAAAATCAAAATCACTTCGTCAAACCTCAAAAAAAAAAAAAACACCTCAAAAAGTATAATTCCTAAAAGAAAAAAGATATAAACAGATGTCATAAGTCATACGTCTAAAACACATCCCTATACCAATCACCTTCAATCGAAGGATGAATTTGCGAAAACAACTTCTACGACAGAATAGTGAAGATAGTAGGTATAGTGAACTAAATAGAAAGAAACCAGGATAGAAGTAGATTTATGGATTGTCATCCCTCGCCCATCCTTTCATTCACTTATCAAATACATCTTCATTCCACAATTTTACAGTAAGGAAAAAAAAATATATCAAAAATATGTAACTTGTTCCATGGGTCCCTTTTCATATGTTTTGGAAATTAAACATTTCCCTGACTTTTTTGGGAAATTTCCCTGACTTTCAGCATATTTTAAACGTTTCCCTGACTTTCCCTAACCAATTTTTTTTTCCCTGACTTTCCCGAAAGTGTGAAAAGTCGTGAAAACCCTGATATATTATATATATATATATATCTATATATAATATATAGATATATATATATATAATATATATATATATATATATATATATATATATACCGTAAAATGGTGGAAAATCGGTCACGGAGGGGAAACCAGTAGTTATAAATTGTTAATATTTTTTAATTAAAAAATTTTCAATTTAATGGTTTTTTAAGTAGCAAATAGATTATATTTAACCATATATAAAAATTTAATAAATAACTTACACCTACTAGTCAAAAAAATTTTCCCAAAGTTGGAAAAATTTTTTTTTTTTTTTTGCAAAAAATTCTAAGACCTCGTGAATCTCGTAGAATTAAAGATATCAGAATTTTGAGTTAGATGCATATTGGGAGTCTATTTTTTACATTTTCCATGTAAAAATTTAAAATTCATTACTTAGTTTTTAAAGTTATTAAGTTTTTTCAATTTCGGGGGGAAACCGGTCGGGCATCGGGAAAAAACGGTCATATAAACTGGTAAAAAAATGTCCATTTTTTTTTAGTTTTTCAATAATATTTTGTTCTAATTTTTTATATATGCTTTAGGACTATAGACATTTGTTAATGTTTTCTATACCTTTTCTCTCTATCTAGTTAAAGGATAAAAAAAAAGTTCACGTGAAATGTGCGTACATACTCTATTAAAAAAAAAAAAAAAAAAAAAAAAAAAGGCCTTTTTTTTTAAAAAAGTAAAAATATTTTTATTAAAAAATTAAAATTAATTTTTATAAATTTAAATTATAATTATTGTGAAAAATTTTTTCGGCAAAAAAGTTTCCTGTGAATGGTGCCCATACATAGCCTATCGTAATATAAAGTGCCAATTTTGTTTAAAAAGTTGAAATATTACTTATTATTATTAGAAATATTAAAAATTATTGTCATATTCATTTTTTTCAATGCTTTTTAGCATAAAAAAAGGAAAAAAAAATTTCAAAATTTTGTAAAAAATCAACGTTTGCAAAATGTTAATAAAAAATAACTTAGACTTGTGTTTTTCAATCCAAATTAATTCTATAATATTATTAGACTCTATTTAACATTTAAATTATAATTATAATTAGTTTGGACAAGCACAAAAGAAATAATATTTAATGACCGGCTTTTCCCGACGCCACTGACCGGTTTTTCCCGAATTCAATTTTTTGAAAATGGAATTTTTCAAAAATTTTTTAAAAATATTCATTTCGAGATTTTTATTATTTTCATTATTCTAAAACATTAAGGAAACTCTAAATGTGAGAAAAAACTATTAAGTATAGATGTAACTTAAAAATTCGATTTTTCATGATTCATTAAAAAAAAAAAACGGCGATTTTTGACCGATTTCCCCCCATTTTACGGTATATATATATATATATATATATAATATATATAATATATATATATTAAATATATATATATATTATATATATATATATATATATATATATATATATATATATATATATATAATATATATATATATATACCGTAAAACGGGGTAATTCGGTCCCATGTGGAGGCAATTCGGACCACATGGGGCAATTCGGCTTTCCAGTGCGCTTTCAAAAATAGCCTATACGATGATAAAAATAGACCTTTAAAGATGCTTAAAGAATGTTTTTTGTATGTCTTAGGTATAATTTTTTATGCAAACCTTTTATTTAAGTCCATCATTTTGTGATTTTTTTTTTCTGAGCACTATAAATGGCGTAAATTATAGGCTATGCTTAAGAACATACAGGTCAAAATAATTGTACCACATTATTGGTACCAAGATATAGTACTTAAAAAAAGTTCATAACCTTAATGCAATCGTGAGTCATTCAGCAGAGATAATATGTTTTTATTATAAAAATTTGTAACATGGGGCAATTCGGATAAAGGGTTTAAAAATTGTGTGTGGCGAACCTGAAGCGGAGCACATCAATCATTAAATTAAATTTTTTAATACTCTTTACAAAAAGATGTCCGAAATATAATGTTTAAATAATTTTTACACTTTTACAGGAAGATAGGTAGGTAAAGTTTTTCAACATAGGCCTAATTAACTGTACAAATTTTTTCAGCAAGATGGTTCCCACTTACGCAAAAGTAACAAGGCAGGGATACAAAGGGGGATACTCTGCTGATGATGTTGCCAGACCCTTAAGCAGCTTTCGTTCTTGGCTGGTTCTTACGAAACGTAATATGCCTAAAAACGCTCGAGTTTGCATTCGTTTTTGGTAAACTTTGCGCAAAATCGTCATAACAGCCGCAAAATCGTAAAAGAAAACGCTCACCAAACGTAAAAGAATTCCTTAATTCTGTGTAATATAAAAATAAAAAGGAATTGCAACCTTACAGAATTTTGTTACATTACAGTTCGTTTTGCAAATAGCGCAAAAATCATAAAAAAACGCCCTCACCAACGTAAAGAATTCCTTAATTCTGTGTAATATAGATACAAAAAGATTAAGGAAATTCCTACGTTTTGAGTGAAGCATTTTTTTACGATTTTGCGTTTGACAAAAATGACGCAAACTCGAACATTTTATTAGTTTCAAAACCCAATTTCTTAAATAATATTGTAATCCATTATGTTTAAAAAGAGACTTAAAACGCTTGAGGCTTGCGTATCATTTTTTGTCAAACAGCATTTGCGTTCATTTTTGTCAAAACATGGCAAAATCGTAAAAAAAAAACCTCACCAAACGTAAAGAATTCCTTAATTTCTGTATAATACAGAATTAAAAAAATAGCAACCTTTACAGAATTAAGGAAATTCCTTATGTTTAGGCGAGCCTTTTTTAAAGATTTTGCATGTTTGACAAAAAACGAACGCAACTCGAACATTTTATTACGTTTTGAACCAATTTCTTATAATAATATTGTAATACCATTATGCTAAAAATGAAAACTGACTATCATAATTTATTAAATAAAACACTTTTAAATTGAGGATTCTAAGGATGTGAAAATTGAAGGTGGAACCGAATTGCCCCGCCCCCCAAAAACGTGGGGCAATCAGTCCATGTTACTTATCGGCTTCTAACATTAATCCTATATTATATATGCAAATACAATTATAGCGTCGGGCAGGGTGACTCGGACCAACCTTAGCGCATAACTTGGTCTCCGACGCTCCTCGAATGCACTTTTTGGAAAATTTTTCTTTTGTTGTAAATCACGGCCC
>JABUQX010114666.1:5000-7500 GCA_015478945.1 Trachelipus rathkii | reverse complement strand
ATCTAGTTTAACTGTAAAACAAATTGATTTTGCTTTTCATTTTTGGTAAATTTGTCATTAAATTCTTCCATTTAATTTACTCTTTCTACTGTGTTGTTTACCATCCTTAATGAAGCTACAACTTCTCTTCCTTTCATGTAACTTTCTTGATTTTTCCAATCAACAAAATCAGTTTGTAGGAATTCTTGAGAAACACCAAACCTTATAAATATATTCTGTGAACTGATGCTAAGTAAATCTAAAGGAAGATTTTTACTTAGGAAATATTCTAAATCATCATCTTTGATAAAGTTTATTTCTTTTTCTTTGACTTTATGTTCGGCATCCATGGTTTCAATAGTTTGTGACAGTATGCATTATTTTATTAATATTTGGACCATCTCTCTTCACACGTAATCATTTATTCTTTCATCATATATGGAAAAGGCTGCACACTCCTCACTTAAATACCATAAATGACTAATAATTTTATGAATTGCTTCTTCAGCAATAGATTTATCATGGTTTTTGTATTCAAAGATTTTTAGGAAAATTAATGTCATTCATGGGAGCTTCAATTGCATTTGTAGTAGAAAACCATGCTTTCACACACAATATTTTAATCTAAAGCAACATATTCATTTTAGTGTTTTCTCTTCTGTTAGTGTTAATTTAAATTGTTTTCTAAATAGATAGGTAGCTATATATATATATATTTTTAAGCAATATATTGCTTTTCCCATCCATCTCCCTAAGTGATATGCTCCTGGTTGCAGGAAATGTATTCTGTGTGATGGCCTATTACCTAGAAAAATTATTGCTAGCTCCAAAGATTCTAGATAATCATGATGAGGTTGATCCTCTTTAATTCTATTTTGGGAATACTGTAAGATCTCATTTACATCATCTTTCAATATTGTTCTTACCTCTGTATCTGCCTCCCACGTCAAATATTGTGCCTTGCTAATATCATCCCATGTTTCTTGAAATCATTTAAATAAAGGGATCTCTGGCCTTTAAGTGGGGGAAAGTTATACTTTAGTGAAAACTCCCTGCAATACAATTTCATAAATATGGTGTTGACAAGCAAAAAACATATCATATAGCTACTGGTTGTGTGACAAATGCAATATCAAAATTAAATATATATATATATATATTTAACATGTGTTTATGGATTATCTTCTGCTTCTGATGGTGAGTATTCAAAATTCAAAATAGTATTCAAACCACGGAGATGGAATTATCAACCAGAGAAATTAATAAGGTGTTACATCAGAATGAAATGATGAAATCCAGAAGAAAATCAAGATGAGAAGTTCCAAAGACCAAATCAAAATATCCAAACGAAATAATCAAAACAAAAGTCATGAAACAAATCCTGCTAGTATAATGTAAGTATTTTACCTGTCTATATTATTGAATGATGTGAGAAATATGACAGTAGGCTACTATAAGTTAAATCAGATATATCAGTTTATTAATTTTTTATGTTTCCTTTCAGGTAGCATCAGGCCTTCATCTCCCCTCTTTTTCCCTAACAAACTTTTTGGATTTTTTTTTCTGAAAATCAAGGCCCTATAATAGGTCATAAGCACACAAATAAATAATGTAATTCTAATAGTAATAGTTTTATTAAAGTTTAAATGAAGCTCATTCAGACTTTTCTTAGTAGGGTGAATTGGGACACCATAGGGGAGTGAATTGGACATCTCTTGGAAATTTATATTTGAGGTATAATTTAATTTATTCTAATTTTACTTAATAGAGGTTAATGTTATATTAAAATTAGCTATAAGTATTAAAAATGTCAAAATAATACATAAATAGGAATAAAAAAAATGTGGTTGTTCAATTCACCATTCCACATGGTGAATTGGCAAACTTCTGGACTTTTCATTATTTTTTCATACAAATTTAAATTATTTTAATTTTTACTTAATATAAGTAACTGTTTATTATATTAAAATTAGCTATAGCTAAGCATAAAAAATGTCATAATAATACATAAAAATAATCAATTTTTAAGAGGGGGCGGGGGGTGAATGGGTTAAGTTAGGCCCAGTGATTTAACCACTATGTACTGTTTGAAACAAAAATTTACTTTGCCAGTTTAAAGCTAACGCCTAACATACTTCAACTATATACACATGAAAAAATTATTAAAATCTCATCCACAAACTTTTCATTTTTATAACAAGTTTAGAAAAACCACTATTTTTCAAAAGCTGAATTCTATTTAAGGAATTCTCCCTAATAACATTATAATTTTTAAAATATTAAAAATGTTTAATAATTAAAAATAATCTAAATAAAACTTGTAGTACTACTAGGGTTGGGAAAGGAAAAAAACAAGCTCATTTTTTTCCGAAAAAAACGGTTTTTTTCATGAAAAAAAACAAGTAAAAATTTGTTTTTTTCGTTTTTTTCAATTAAGTTGTGGAATTTACATGTTTGAACAATTATATTATAAATTTTTTAGCAAATATGCTCTAATTGAGACCTTTTTTGTTCCAATTCC
>JABUQX010114665.1:0-46980 GCA_015478945.1 Trachelipus rathkii | reverse complement strand
TATTACTAAGCTTCTTATTCTGAATTTTGCTACATACAACAAAGGTGTTTCATTATTTATTATAGGCGTAACATAGCGTCATAATGCCTCTCGAGGGGTAATGCCGCTCTAACCCTTTCGGGTGATCCCCCTCTCGGGATTCACACCCTTTCAAGGCTTTCAGGGGGGCGCATCCCTCCTGGGTTTTCTCTCGGTAGGTAATGTGTTGCTTTAGATACTCTTGGTTAATGAAACTGTTTATTCGTAAGTTAGTACGTTAATGTTAAATATTCTATGACAGGGTGAAATTAACACTGATTTGGTAGAGAAATGATGAGTTTTGTTAAGTATTACTGTGTCAATGTAAAGATGATGTGTTAGAAACGAGAGCCTAGGTTAAGTTTTTTGTTGAGTAAATGTCTAGGGTTGCCCGAGAATTTTGCTAATGTCAACGTTTATTCATAGTTCAAATGATGTTATAATCGAAACGAGTGACACCTTTGATGAAGATAGTGTCAAATCATAGGTCGAGATGCTGGTATCTTTGATAGATTGATCACTTTGTTAAGGGTTTTTGTTAGATAATACGTCTTTACTTGTTGCTGAAGGGCTCAGAAAAGGGCTGTGCCCTTACCGCTTCACCCTCTCAGGGATAATCCCCGAGATGGGTCTTCGGCGTGCATCTCTCTTGGGGTGAGTCTCAAAGTAGTGCTTAAGTGGCTTAACAGTGCTATCAAAATCGCCTCTGCATGAAAGGCCGCTGTTGCTTAATCTAACAGTTTTGAAAATGATATTTTTCTGAAAGGGGGGCGAGTCTAAAAATAGGGTAAGGATAAAAATATTTCATGTTACCTCATGAAAGCATTAGGTGTTACAAGGAACACATCCCCCTGGGTTTTCTCTCGAAGGTAATGTGTTGCTTTAGATATTCTTGATTAATGAAAACTGTTTATTCGTAATTTAGGTACGTTATGTTAAATATTACTATGGCAATGTGAAAATAACACTGATTTGTTAGAGATATGATGAGTTTTTGTAAGATATTACTGTGTTAACTGACGATGATGTGTTAGAAACGTGAGCCTAGATTAAGTTTTTGTTGGGTAATGTTAGGTTTGCCCTAGAATTTTGCTAATGTCTATGCTTATTCATAGTTCAATTGATGTTATACTCAAAACGAGTGACAATTATGATGAAGATGGTGTTAATTACGTAGTTCCAAAGATGTTTGGTATTTTGATAGAATGGTCACTTTTGTGAGGGATTTTGTAGTATATTGCGGTTTTATATATATATAATATATATATATATATTATTATATTATTATATATATATATATATATATATTTATATATATATATATGATATATATATATGTTATTTGTATTTCTGTATCACTAGACCTATCAAGATAGCAATTCGTAGAATTTGCTCAAAACTCACTCCCTCTTATTCGAAACATTGTGGCAAATAACTATGATTCCTGTATGGTTCATATTTCGATACATACGTAATACATTGTTGCTTGTTTTGTTAATAACAGACTTGTTTCAGTCACACTTGAAACCATATTCAGTTTCAAGAGGTATATATTCTCGTTAGACAACAACAACAACAATTAGCAACAACAACAACAACCCAAAAACAATAACACAAAAAATAAGTTCTTTATATAGTAACCAACGAATATATATGCTAACGTAACATTGTTTTCATATTAATAAAGCTAAAATAGCATCATATGAACTAAGAAATAATGTACAACGACGAATCTATCACGAATAAACAACTAACATTAACAAAGTTCCAATGAGTTCTCAGCAGTAAAGTACCTAACACAGCGTACAAAACGTACCTATTCACACTTTTTCAAGCATATCTCTAACATATCATGTTAATTTTACATTAACAACTGATTGTACGTGGGGCATTTAGAGTTATCATTTCGATAGACATGAGCAAAATGAGTTCTTTAATATACTAACCTACTGAATATATGCTAACATAAAAGGTTTTCATATTAATATAGCTAACATAGCGTAACAGGAACTAAGAAAATAATGTACAAAACGACAAACTAACACAACTTAAGCAAGAATAAAGTGTTAACATTAGCAAAGCTCCACACTTACACCTGTTAAAGTACTACATTGCAATACAAAACGTTAACCTATGTCACACTTTTTCCAAGCATATCTCTAACATATTAACGTTAATTTTACATTACATAGTAATATTTATAAAATATGGGATTTTATCATAATCTTGATCCAATTATCAATACAACCACGAATAATTGTAAACATACAAAGTTTATCCAAAACATAACACACAAAAATAAGTTCTTATATACTAACCAACGAAATATTTGCTTAACCAACAAAGCTTTAACATCAATAAAGCTAAAACATATCATAACCTGAATTAAGAATATAATGTACAAAGGCAAACTTAACATATCTCGCGTATGAATAATCAGTTAACATCCTGAAATTCCCTACTTATCAAAGGTAAAGTAGCTATCAGGTCATACAATACTCGATATGTTCGCCACTTTTGCTCGCATAAATCAGCAACAGGTAAAACCGCATCATCTAACAAAATCCTTAACAAAGTGACCATTCTATCAAAGATACCAACATCTGGAACTACGAATTAACACAATCTTCATCAAAGTGTCACTCGTTTTTGAGTATAACATCAATTGAACTATGAATAAACATAGACATTAGGGCAAATTCTAGGGCAACCTAAACATTACCCAACAAAAACTTACCTAGGCTCACGTTTTCTAACACATCATCGTCAGTTAACACAGTATTCTTAAAAACTCAATCATTTCTCTAACAAATCAGTGTTTATTTCAACATCGTCATGTAATATTTAAACATAACGGTCCTAACTTACGAATAAAACAAGTTTTCTTAAAATCAAGAGTATCTAAAGGCAACCATAACCTTCCGAGAGAAAACCCAGGGGAATGTGTTCCTTGTAACAGCCTAATGTTTCATGAGTACCATGGAAATATTTTATCCTTACCCCTATTTTAGAATCACGCGCCCCCCTTCAAGAAAATATCATTTCAAAACTGTTAGATTAAGCAACAGCGCCTCATACAGAGGCGATTTGATAGGCACTGTAAGCACTGTAAGCACTACTTTGAGATTCACCCCAGAGAGATGCACGAAGAAACCCATCTCGGGGGTACCTGAAGAAGGGTGTAAAGCGGTAAAGGGCAGCAGCCCTTTGGGCTGAGCCCTTATTAAACAGGTAAAGACGTATTTCTAAGCAAAATCCCTTAAACAAGTGATTCAATCTATCAAAGATACCCAAGCTCTTCGACCTATGATTTGACACTATCTTCATCAAAGTGTCACACTTCTCTAGTATAAATCAATTTGAACTAATGAATAAACGTTAGACATTAAGCAAAATTTCTCGGGCAACCCTGACATTACTTCAAAAAAACTTAACTAGGCATCACGTTTCTAACACATCATCGTCAGGTAACACAGTAATATTTACAAAAACTCCATCATTTTCTCTACTGCCAAATCAGTGGTTAATTTACCCTGTCATAGTAAATATTTAACATACGTACCTAACTTACGAATAAAAAGGGTTTCATTACCAAGGTAATCTAAAGCAACACAACTCATACATACGAGAGAAAACCCCAGGAGGGATGCGCCCCCTGAAAGGGTGAATCTTTGAGAGGGGGGATCACCCCGAAGGGGTGTAAGCGGGCATTACCCCTCGGAGGGGTAATGACGCTATGTTAGCTATATTAATATGAAAACCTTGTTATGTTAGCATATATTCAGTGGTTTGTATATAAAGAACTCATTTTGGCTAATGTTTATCCGAAATGAATACTCTGAAATGCCAGTAAATCAGTTGCTTAATGTAAAATTAACAATTGTATATGGTTAGAGATATGCTTGAAAGAGTGTGAATAGGTTAACGTTTTTGTAACGCTGTGTTAGGTAATTTACTGCGTTTAAGTATGGAATTTGTTAATGTTAGTTGTTTATTCGTGATAGATTCGTCGTTGTACATTATTTTCTTAGTCCACATGATGCTATGTTAGCTTTATTAATATGAAAACAATGTTACGTTAGCATATATTCGTTGGTTGGTATATAGAACTTATTTTTTTACGCTGTTATTGTTGTTGTTGTTGTTGTTGTTGTTGTTGTTGTTGTTAGTTGTTTGTTGTTGTTGTTGTTGTTGTTGTCTAAGAGAATATATACCTCATTTGAACTGATATGGTTTCAAAAGTTGTGAAACGTTGTTAACAACAAGAATCATGGTATTCAGTAATGTTTCGAAATGAAAGCATACAGGAATCATACGTATTGCACATGTTTTTCGAAAAAGGGAGGAGTTTGAGCAATTTTCTCGAAATTGTATCCTGATAGCCTCTAGTGATACAGGAAATACAAAATACATATATATATTATATATATATATATAATATATATAATATATATTATTATTATTTATTATATATATATATATATATATTATATATATTATATATATATAATATATTTTATTATTTTATATATATTATATAATTATATATATATCATATATATAACAGGAAAAAGAAACAATCATAAGAAAAAACAATTTTAATATACATCTTACATGATATGTTTTAAAACAGCTACATATAATAAAAAATTACAATCGTATAATTATATAAAAATATTTAATAAGATTGAGTTCGTTTAAGAAGGTTTAACATTTAACATACAATGTGAGCATTCGATGTATTGTTCTAAACTTCCAAGACCTTCAGTTGTGATATAGGTATAAATATCTCTTGCTGGTATTTTCAAAGATTGTTCTTTGTACCCTGGCGATTTCATCTCTTTTTCATAAAGGAAGGTGAATTTTTCAAGGTTGAGCGCCTCGATAACTGGTGTTTCCTGTGATTCGAACACATTGTGTTCATCGTACATCGTATAGAGTATACCATGCGAGAGGTTAATAAGTTCGTCCAGTAAATCAACTTCAATCAACCTTTTAGATATTTCTTCGTGCATCTTGATAAACGCTGTAATATTTTCTTTACCACTTACACAAACACCAAAGGCTGTGGGGCGGAATATCCCCGTTGAATTAGGTCTCCACCACATACGTAAATCAAGGGATTCAATATTGTTATGTAGTGAAAAAACAAGAGTTAATCTTTTTGAGTCACATTCTTCGCCCCCATTGATCGCGACTCCCCACGAATTTGTCACTGATGAAGAAATGTACTTTTCATTTATCCAAGTATTAACTTCTTCGAACACCCGACTTAATTCTTCACAGGATAGGAATAATGGTCTGTTATGGGTGTAAGATGAATCGGAACATGCAAAGTAACGTTCTCCATTTGTCTTACGACGGAAAGTTAAGTTAAGAAAAACTTTTGGATGCGATATCTTCCATGTTACAATATCGTTTACAAATTTATTATTCACGAGAGAAACCATTTTTATAGTTTTAAAGTCAGACAAGCAACTGATGAAGAGCTTCATTTGTCGCTCTTTTAAAGAAGAATGTAATCCTCTCTCTCACAATAACGAAAGATGATGTAACAAACCAGTTTATACAATGCTAACCCTAAACGATAACCCTAACAAGAAGGATGGGCGTGGCTTATAACTATTGCGTAATGTTACTTTTTTTTTTCATCCCCCTAATGGGTTTCACTTGTAATATAGTATTACTGATGTTAAGTGTGGATCTTTGTTAACGTTGACCGTTTATTCCAAATTAACATTGTCGTGTTGGAGATATGTTTGATAAAGTACGAATGGATTATGTTTTTGTGAGTCTTGTTAGTTACTTTTACTGTTGATAAGTTTGGGCCTTTGTTAATGTTACAGTTATTCTTGCTTAAGATGTGTCACAGGCTTGTTGTAATATATTATATTCTTAGTTCTTTCTTAGTTCCGGCTATGTTACGGTGGTTTTATATTAATGTAGAAAACTTTGTTATGTTAGCATACTTTTGCGCTGGTCTGTATGATAATTACAGCAAGGTTATGGTAAATTTTAGTAAAAAATATTACCATGTTATGTAAATTAACATTTTATGTTAGAGCATGCTTGCTAAGTGTGAATAAGTTTACGTTTTGGATGTTACTTTAACTGTGTTGTGTGGATGCTTTGTTAACGTTGACCGTTTATTCCTGCTTAAGAATGTTGCTAGGTTGTCGTTGTAAAGCCATTATTTCTTAGTTCAGATGATCCTAAGTAAGCTTTATTATGCGAAAACTTTGTTACGTCAAATATATTGGTTGATGTTTGTATAAAGAATTTTATGTTATGTTTATCCAAAAAATGATATTCAAAATGTTACCTTAATCAATAGATCAATAGATCACAGATGGTCAGGAGTGAGGTTGGATGCTGGTTGGATGGTGGTTTGATTTAGTGATTTACTGCTTTAGGGTATGTAAAAACGTAAATTTGTAAGTTATAAACATAAAAAGAATAAGAAATTTTATTTGTTTATTTATTTATTTATTTATTTTTTATTTCTTGATGGTTCTGAAACCATTATTTTCGAAATCTACAGACCCAATAACATATATAAGGACACCAACATTGTATCTTACCCCTTAATATTTAATAACTCGGCACCGCCCCGGAGCCAGCACCCGGTGCATCTGTCACTCCCTACTCCTCCTTCCTTCATTCTTCTTCCACCTTCTCATTCTTCTTCCTTCCTCATTGCCTTCCTTCTTCCCTTTCTTCTTTCCTTCTTCTTATATATACTGTTTGCATTCTGTGCTCTTTTTTTTCAGTCGGGACCCCCCTAATGGAGGGGTCCTAGAGACCCTACACGGACTTATAATCATCATATTCGAACTCTACGACCTCAATAACATATATAAGCACACCAACATTGTTGTTATACGAATGTTTATTAACTCGGCACCGCAGTGGCTCCTGCACCGGTGCCGGAGCCAACTCCTCAGAATCACATATCAAGTCTTTCTAGAAATTCAACTCTGAATCCTCTCACCAAATTTCAGCCAATTACGAACACTTCGATTTTTTAAGGGGGGGGTCCACCCTTGGGATCCACGGGGACCGGTAACCTCGTCTGACGAAGGTTACCTGCCCCATCTAAACACTCACTCCAAAATTTTAAACCAATATACGAGTAACCCTAAACCCATGTAGAATATATCGAACTTGGAACCGGATGCGAAGAAGAAACGCGACGGTGGAAATAATTACAAAATAATAATAATAATAAATACATAATATAATAAATAATAATAATAATAATAATAATAATAATAATAAAAATAATAATAATAATAATAATAATAATAATAATAATAATAATAAATAATAATAATAATATAATAATAATAATAATAAAAACTTTCAGAGGTGAGTCGGAGCGCGCCTATTCTGAGGCGGTGCGGTGCGGTGCCGTGGCGGTGCCATGGAGTGCGGGCCTCGGAGTCGCAGAAGCAGGCGCAGAAGGGTTTAAAAACAACTCAGAAGTGATACCGCCTTCGGAATCGATTCTTCGACGTAATAATAATAATAATTTGTTTGTGTAAGTGCGCAGCGCTGCGCTCAGTCTTGGTGTCTGTCGGTCAAACAGACCTTCGTTCTGTTTGACTCAGTGGTCGGAGATCTGCCCCAAGACGCTTGTTAGGCCTAACTCATCCGCTCGAGAAGTTCCGCCACAAAGGGCGTAAAGCGCGAATATCGGCGTCCACTCGGGGGTGACCCCCCCTCTATATACATCCTACAGATTTGAAATTTACACGGATTCGTCTTATCCATATATAGATTATTTCTAAGTTTAAAAGCAAATTTATTTTATTTTGGAAAAAAGCTGTCAATTTCCCTGGATCGTAGCATCACTCTGACTAGCGCATGGGGTTGATGTAAAAAAAAACATGAAAATATTATTACAAATCAAGATTAAGGAAACTGAGCAATATGTTAGTGATATACTACAGACCCTGATTGGCCAAAACCAGAAAAAGGAAGAGGCTTATTGAGCTCAGAAAAATACTGGCCTCTGTGGGGGTGACGCCTGCCTTTCGAATCATTACCATACAATATATATATATTATTATTATATATATATATATATATATTTATATTATTATATATATATATATAATATAAACATATATATATATATATAATATATATATATAGTATATATATATATATATAAGTATATATATAATATAAAATATAAATATATATATATATATAATATTATATATATATATTATATATATATATATATATATATAATATATATATAATATATATTTTTATTATAGTATATATATATATATATATATAGTATATATATATAATATATATATATATATATAATATATATATAATATATTATATCAGTATATATATATATATATATATATATCATATATATATATATATTATATATATTATATATATAGTATATATAGTATATATATATATAATATATTATATATATATTATATATATATATCATTATAAAATTGTTGCACTCATTAACAAAGTAATTGCAATATAATTATTATATAAGACAACGTTTCGACACCACCAGTGTCATCATCAGGTCTATAAAGCATATAAAAACTATAATTTAAAAGTGAAAATTAAAAATAACAGATTAAAAACTAAAATATGAACACAATAAAGGAAGTCAAAAAGAATGAAAAATATAAAGTGCTAATATAATCAGTAATATAAAAACTAATAATAACATAAATAATATTGATAATAGCAATCATAAAGTAAATAACAAAGAAAGTAATAATAATAATAATAATAATAATATAATAATAATAATAATAATAATAATAATAAATAATAAATATAATAATAATATAATTAATAATAATAATAATAATATAATCAATAAATAATAATAATAATAATAATAATATCAACGAAAAAATATAATAACAAGATAATTAAAAATAATAAAATAATAATAATAATATATAATAAATAAATAAATAATATAATAAAATATAATAATATAATAATTAATAATAATATATAATAATATAATAATAATAATAAAAAATAATAATAATAAAAAATAATAATAATAATAATAATAATAATAATAATAATAATAATAATAATAATAATAATAAAAATAATGATAATAATAATAATAATAATAATAATAATAATAATAATAATAATAATAATAATAATAATAATAATATAATAATAATAATAATAATTAGTAACAATAGCAAATCTCATAATAATAATAATAATCACCTAAAAACATTAAAAACACTAAAGAGTAGATAAATCTTAAAATTACCTTGAGATATTGCAGAGGAGCAAACTGTGACAAATGTTAGAACAAATTTTCAGACTGAAGTTACAATTGAGGGGCGGAGTTAAAAAAAATTTAGTTGGTAGACAAAATACGTTTTGAAACGATGAAAGAACGAATATTCTAGAATTTGATAATTAACGAAGCTGGACACTATACAGTAAATAATTGAGTGGCTGTTTCATTACTGTTTAGGGAGGGTTTATATTTATTGATGTATAATGATTCAAGAATCAGAAGTGACTGTGTGTCAGGGGCAGAGGAAAGCAACTCAAATTGTTCGAATTTCAAAGGGGATGAGCAAGCTTCAGAATGAGTTCTAATAGGAGAAGATTCTTTTGTAGACAGAGGGCATAAGGTTCTGTGACTAATTCCCATGTGGGCACATGCTCGAGAACGGAGAAGTCTGGTGGTAGATCCTATATAGGAGCCTCGCTCACAGCGAGGACAGGTATACTTATAGACGACTCTGGACTCAAACAGTGCAGGGAAACGGTCTTTGTATTTGAAAAATGAGCCAATTTTTGAAGAGTTAGTCAAAATAATATTGAAGCGGATATGAGGGAACGAGTGATTAAGAGAGGACTCCAGTTCCTTTTTGAGTGCGACAGAGGTATGGCCAACAAAAGGAAATGAGAAGTATAAGTCTTTTTTTAGAACAGTGTGGGTTGGTAGTTTGGGTTGATAAATATTTTGGAGAACCTTTTGATGAGTTTAAAAATCAGATCCAAGGGGTAGTTGTTGTTACGAAAGTATTTAAGAAAATCAAATTCTTTATGCAGAGATATATAATCTAAACTAATTTTGTAAGCTCTGTTGATAAGGGTATGGGCGGCATTGAGTTTAAACTTCATGGGTGTGAAACTATAGAAGTTGGTACCTTGAGGAGTGAACGTGTTCTTTCTGTATACTGATGTAGAAAATTTGGAGTCCTCTCTCTTTATTAGTACATCCAAAAAGGGCAGAGAGTCATTTGTCTCATGCTCCAAAGAGAATCGGATATTAGGGTGCACGGTATTGATGTAATTGTAAAACTGGGCAGCCTGTTCGTGGTCTCTGAATGTGCAAAATATGTCATCTACATAGCGTCTGTAAAAATTTGGTTTAGGGACACTTGCATTGTTCAAAAAGATCTCTTCTAAGTGGTTCAAAAAGATGTTAGCAAAAACTGGACCCAATGGGGATCCCATGGCAACACCATCAATCTGTTGGTATATTTTATTGTTGAACAAAAAATACGAATCTGAAACGGCCAAGTTGAGAAGTTCAGTGAATGATTGTCTATCAAAACCAAATGTGTCATCAGAATTGTGAAAGACCAAGTTGGTGATTATATTGATGGTTTCATTAAGTGGTACATTAGTGAATAAAGATTCAACGTCCAAACTAACCATAATTGAATTGCGGGAAGACAGTTGACGCAATTCCTCAACAAAATCATAAGAATTCTTGACGGTATATTGATTAGATGCATAAGGCTGGAGGAGTGAACATAGATATTTGGACAACTGATAATTATGCATTTTATATGCAGCCAAAATGGGTCTAGCTGGACAGTTTGCTTTATGTACTTTAGGGGAACCGTAAAGAATGCCCAAAGAAGAACCAGTTGCATACACATTGTTATAAGTGTCATTAGAAATAATATTACGTGATTTTAGTTCTCTCAGCTTCCTGTTGATCTTATCTTCCACTTTGTTTATAATTCTGGAAAGTTCCATATTCACCTCCGTGAATTTCGATGTATCAGAGAGAACTGCTTCAACCTTTTCAACATAATCAGATCTGTTCCAGTTTTTGCTAACATCTTTTTGAATCACTTAGAAGAGATCTTTTTGAACAATGCAAGTGTCCCTAAACCAAATTTTTACAGACGCTATGTAGATGACATATTTTGCACATTCAGAGACCACGAACAGGCTGCCCAGTTTTGCAATTACATCAATACCGTGCACCCTAATATCCGATTCTCTTTGGAGCATGAGACAAATGACTCTCTGCCCTTTTTGGATGTACTAATAAAGAGAGAGGACTCCAAATTTTCTACATCAGTATACAGAAAGAACACGTTCACTCCTCAAGGTACCAACTTCTATAGTTTCACACCCATGAAGTTTAAACTCAATGCCGCCCATACCCTTATCAACAGAGCTTACAAAATTAGCTCTGATTATATATCTCTGCATAAAGAATTTGATTTTCTTAACAAATACTTTCGTAACAACAACTACCCCTTGGACCTGATTTTTAAACTCATCAAAAGGTTTCTCCAAAATATTTATCAACCCAAACTACCAACCCACACTGTTCTAAAAAAAGACTTATACTTCTCATTTCCTTTTGTTGGCCATACCTCTGTCGCACTCAAAAAGGAACTGGAGTCCTCTCTTAATCACTCGTTCCCTCATATCCGCTTCAATATTATTTTGACTAACTCTTCAAAAATTGGCTCATTTTTCAAATACAAAGACCGTTTCCCTGCACTGTTTGAGTCCAGAGTCGTCTATAAGTATACCTGTCCTCGCTGTGAGCGAGGCTCCTATATAGGATCTACCACCAGACTTCTCCGTTCTCGAGCATGTGCCCACATGTGATTAAGTCACAGTTCCTTTATGCCCTCTGTCTACAAAAGAATCTTCTCCTATTAGAACTCATTCTGAAGCTTGCTCATCCCCTTTGAAATTCGAACAATTTGAGTTGCTTTCCTCTGCCCCTGACACACAGTCTCTTCTGATTCTTGAATCCTTATATATCAATAAATATAAACCTCCTCTAAACAGTAATGAAACAGCCACTCAATTATTTACTGTATAGTGTCCAGCTTCGTTAATTATCAAATTCTAGAATATTCGTTCTTCCATCGTTTCAAAACGTATTTTGTCTACCAACTAAATTTTTTTTAACTCCGCCCCTCAATTGTAACTTCAGTCTGAAAATTTGTTCTAACATTTGTCACAGTTTGCTCCTCTGCAATATCTCAAGGTAATTTAAGATTTATCTACTCTTTAGTGTTTTTAATGTTTTTAGGTGATTATTATTATTATTATTTTTTTTTTTTTTTTTTAATTATATTATTATTTGTTTTATATTATTATTGTTTATTATTATAAATTATTATTATTATTATTATTATTATTATTATTATTATTGATTATTAATTATTTTTATTATTTTTTTTTTATTATTTTCATTATTATTTTATTATTATTATTATTTTATTAGTATTATTATTATTATTATTATTATTATTATTATTATTATTATTATTATTATTATTATTATTATTATTATTATTATTATTATTATTATTATTATTATTACTATTAATTATTAACTATTATTAATTATTAATTATTAAAGTTAATTTTATTATTTTTTATTTATCAAAATTTTTATTATTATTATTATTATTATTATTATTATTATTATTATTATTATTATTATTATTATTATTATTATTATTTATTATTATTATTATTATTATTATTATTATTATTATTATTATTATTTTTATTATTATTATTATTATTATTATTATTATTTTATTATTTTTATTATTTTGTTATTATTTTCGTTGTATTTATTATTATTATTTATTTATTATTATTATTATTATTATTGATTAATTATTATTATTATTATTATTATTATTATATTATTATTATTATTATTATTAATTATTAATTATTATTATTATTATTATTATTACTACTTTCTTTGTTATTTACTTCATGATTGCTATTATCAATATTATTTATGTTATTATTAGTTTTTATATTACTGATTATATTAGCATTTTTTATTATTCTTTTTATTCTTTATTGTCTTCTTTATTGTTCATATTTTAGTTTTTAATCTGTTATTTTTAATTTTCACTTTTAAATTATAGTTTTTATATGCTTTATAGACCTGATGATGACACTGGTGGTGTCGAAACGTTGTCTTATAATAAATGTTCAGATATGCATTGGTCTTAATTTTCATTCTGCGTTTGATGTTTGTTGTTGATGTTTTTTTGATGTTGATATATATATTCCAGGTTTTGATTGTATGTTTTTATATAAATATATAATATATATATATAATAATATATATATATATATTATATAATATATAATATATATATATACTATTTTAGGGCGGAGCGTAAAAAAAAATTTCGATTTCGTTTTTGCCCTACAGCGAAAAAGTTGGGTACTAGTGGTTAGGTCATGTGTGCAAAGTTTCAATAAAAACAAAAAATATCTTCCGTCTCCATTTCTTCCTTGATTTTTAGCAGATTTTTACCATATAGTTAATAATGTGTATTTCGACTGTTTTGTAGTCAGCTTCTCATTTTATTCGTAAAATTCAGGAAAAAACAGAACTCACCATGGGGAGGTTCCACCCGTGCCCACCCATTCACCCAACTATATGGGCACTGACTCCCTTACCCCTGCAGTTATTCCGGTTTTACTCTGTACTCGCGTTTGGTTTCAAATGGAGGCATAGCTTTTCTCGACACTGTTCTGCTTCTAACTAAACCGTCACGCTTATTTTCTCCACACACAGCCATAGAAACTTCAGTTACTAGTTTCACGAAACGTTCAATACTTTGAGTGTGGCAGGGAAATTTTAGACTTCCCAAATGTTGATCTACAGACTCTCCATCTCCATGAAACTGTCTGGAGGTTAAGTGGAGGAATGTTGTAGTGTCTGATCCCTTTCTTTTTTTTCCATTCCTGCTTTCAAAATCCTACGTAGTCCAAGTTATCGAATTTCCAGTCTGTCGTCTATGATCATTGACAGGATTATTGCTTCCGGTTGGTCGAAATATCCGTTTCTCTGGATAATGGGATCGACCACAGATTTTAATTCTTTTTTAAGATAGCGAGAGATATTTATTGCCTTCCACAAATTTCGCAGACCATCCGTGCAATATTGATTCAATTTTATTGTAAACCATATTGGTGCGTACACTCTTATCATGAACTCTGCCAGAGTTTGAAGTTGGTTTGAAGGATCTGAAGAGCTAATGTATAAACGCATAAGGCTATTTGCCGTTGTTAGCCAACGTGCATGAGACATTTTCCCAGGTTGCTTTTGTGAAAACATGATGAGCAGTTTCCATTTGTGACAGCTTGACAAATATCCCAAAGGTATCGCGGTCAGTGCTAAGTTCTGTCGATTTTTGGAAATTCGCTGGAAATGCCTACAAATCTAACAATTGGAAGGTTCTCACAATTTGCTAATTTGCCCAATTGGGCTAGAAAACGCATTAGGTTCACTCGTTCCACCATCCAAATGCTGCACCAAATGTCGGAGTGGCAACTCATTTGCGTGTAACTGGCAGATAAACCAGTGTAAGGGTTTGCCAATAGCTTTCTCAAAACAGGCAATTATGCCATTTTTATAGCCAGTATTAATGACTGTTCCATCATAATGACGTTCCCATCGACCTAGTTTGCACTAGTTGAAGATTGTATCAATATTCTTATTCCTTCTATGAATTGTAACATCCATTCTAAGAGATGCTTAAAGCCCGGATTGAGTAAAGGTGAATAAGTGCTGAGTGACTACGTCAGGAAATTGTGTGTCCAGGGGTACTGGCCTGTCCTGGGTTCCTTAATCATTGTAAACGTTTTCGTCCAGCCGACCGTGTTCTCTGCGGTACCTGCTTTTCCCCATGCCAACAATTCTTGGATTAAAATTGTTTGGTAATTCTTCTCGTCGTCAAAATAAAGTCCCTCAGTGGGATGGTTCCAGCTGCCCCCTTCGTTTCTTTTGCTAATATTCTGGTATAGCAAGTGTCCCTTATCGAAATTTCAGAAACTTTAGCGAAAAACTTTAACGATTTTTTGATTTTCGTTTATATCTCGGATGTAAACCAATATCACAAAATATAAATTGCAATGAAGTCTAAATCACGATCTTAAACTCTGGTCCTGTCGCAGCTGTAGCCAATGCTGGGTTATCTGTTTCAATAATAGTGACGTCTTTTTTTCCCTGTAAAGATTGTAATCAATGTGCGTTAGACGTGGAAGGTCTTCACCAGTATTCTGTTATTACTATGGGCGCGAATGATGTAGGATGTGGATCGCACGTCCAGAATTCTTGTTCAGGAAATGTGAGTCCTAGGACTGGAGTAGTAGATGGAGAAAAAAGTTTAATTATGTACGTCTCAGATACTTAACTGGTCTCTTTTACTTCCAATTTGGCTCGTTTCCCTCAGCTTGTAATTTTCAGTTAATGTTTTTAAATCAACGGGCTGGCCATATGTGGACATTGTAGGCCTAAGCTGTTCTTTTGAGTCCTATAAGGAAAAGAGTCCTGTGTCATTTCAGGGATGCTTGTATATGCATTTGGCATTAGAAGCTATGGTTTTCAAAAAGAAACACACGTTACATTGAAGAAATGTCGCATCAATTTGTTGCTGAGTCTATCTGGAAACGGGTTGTAAGCTTCGTTTCTTAGGAAGGTGTCAATGAGCAAAGTTTTCATGCCCAAAATATTCTTTATACTTCTTGCTATTTTCGTGTATATGTGGCCGGATCCATCATGCCTCCGACACACATTGGGAGCGAAAGTAAAAGAAAGAGAGCAGGCTGTTATTTGCCAAATTTCTTGCAGACCTCTTTCTATGCCCACTTATTCGCGAATTTGATACCACTTTGCACTGACGTTATTTAACTTCGCAATAATTTACAATCATTCCGAACCAAATAACATATATTGTCATTACGTCTTCATTATGTTGGCAAAATAAGAAACATGTCAACTTTAACTCGGTTGGAGGATCCAAACACAAGGGAAAATATACGGGATGCACTTCAATTCTGCATTTTTCTCAGCCAAATAAATGCATAAAAACATATGATAGTATTATTCAGCTACCAATTCTTGATTATTTTTACAGGTGCTGTATTAAATAATACAACAGCATCACAAGTAGTAACAAAAAATCAAGCAGGATTTGCTAGCAGGGTTCAATATCATGAGCACAATATTCTTAATGAATCGTTGGAGACCTCAAGCGTATGATGCTCAGTGACATGACTGATGTGGAATTTCACTTCCAAACTTCAGAGTGCAACCTTGATTTGTGATTTGACTTTGGGAGCTGTCATGTGTTTTGCCTCGGTTCAGTGGTTGCCACATACGGCTCTCTGGTGGTGCAGTTTCCGGTGACTTCTTTATATTTTACGAATAAAAATGACAAAGCTGAATAACTAATAACAGTTCGAGATACACATTTGATTATGACTATGTGGATAAAAATCCTCCTGCTTAAAAATCAGAGAAAAAACGAAATGGTCGAGAAGCTGGGACAGATTTTTTTTTTTTTTCTGAAACCTTTGCACACATGACGAAAACCAGATGTGACCGAACTTTAACGCACCAGGAAATAAAAAGAAATCAAAAAAAAATTTCGGTTTTTTTTGCCACCTGGGAGGCCTCATAAAAATATATATAATACATATATATAAATATATATAATATAGTATTATATATATATAATTTTATATATATATATATATATATTATATATATGTTATATATAATATATATATATATATTATATATATAATTATATATATATATATATATATATATTTAAATGAATGAGTCACAGGAGATTTTACTCTCCTTCAGCGGTATTCAGAAGCATGGTTTCCTCCGCGTTCGCAGAGATAACAATATAACCAGTCCGGATGCTCTAACCACTTGGCCATCCACGTCCCCCAAAAAGAACGTTTCCAAGCGCTAGTTTTTTTTGTTTTAAAGGCACCCAGGTTTTCTCTACATCCCGTATATAATGCTGATTCAGCGAATGACTGCACAAAGGTAACTGTTTCAATGGCCACCATATTATAATGAGATGAGTCATAAGAGATTTACTCTCCAACAGCGGGATTCGAAAATTTGTATTCCGTATGTCGTAAATGTTAACAATAAACCGTTGATGCTACCATAACACATTGGCCATCCTACGTTCCCAAAAAAGAACGTTTCTAAGCGTAGTTTTAAAGCAATCCAGCTTTTCTCATTCCCATTAATTGCTGGTATACTCAAAGGCCTGGCCTACCCATTTTAAGCATGATTATGAGTCACATTGGAGATTTTAAAACTCCACCATTTCCCAGCCGGATGTCGAACATTTTAGTCTTTGCGTCGCGAGATTAACAATAACCGGATGCTACTAACCACTTGGCTCATCCACGTCCGCCATAAAAAAAATAAAGAACGTAAAATATAAAGAGTCATGTTTCAAAAGCCGGAAATTAGTTTTAAACCACCCCAGTTTCTCATTCTGCCCATAATTAGCTATAGATACTCAAACGGCCTATATGATGCATTGGCCAGGCCCTCCATGGTTTAAATGAATGTAAGTCCACAGGAATGTATGTTTATCTCGTCAAAAAACAGGCGGGATGTCGAACATTGGGTTCTCTCCCTATATGCGTTCGCAGATATAACAATAAAAGGATGCTCTAACCACATATTGGCCCAAATCCCACGTTCCCAAGAAAGAACGTTTCAAGCGTAGTTCTTTGTTAATGCCCATCCCCAATGTTCTCATCCCATAATTGCCCAGAGTACTCAAAGGCAACTGCGCCCACGATTCTTAAATAAATGCAGTCACAGAGAAGACTATTACTCTCCATTTCACCGGGATTCGTATATATTATTATCCCATAATGTCTAAGTACTCAAGGCCTGTCCCCCATTTATAAATGAATGAAGTAGGTCACAGAGGAGAATTTTAACAGCTCAACCAGCGGGATTTTCGAACATTGTGTCTCCGCGTTCGCAGAGATAACAATAACTGGCATGCTCTAACCACTAAGCCATCCACGACGTTCCCCAAAAAAAGAACGTTTCAAGCCGTAGTCTTTTGTAAAGCAACCCAGAGTTTTGTACTCATGTTTCCCAAATTGATATTGCTGGGGTACTCAAAGGTCCTGCTCCCACCTATTTTAAATTGATATGAGTCTCCGGAGATTTATACTCTCCAACATTCGCGGATTCGCAAAACATGGTCACCGCGTCCTCGCTCAGAGATAACAATAAAACCGGAGTGTTAGCTGTCTATTACTCACACTTATTTACCTATCCCCTACGTTTCCATCCAAAAAATTATCTAAGTTTATAATTAGTATATTATTATTAAATTATTATATTATTAATATTAATTGATAATATTTTTCTGTTTTTTATTTTAATTATATATTATATATATTATTATTATATATTATTATTTTATTAATTTTATTATTATTATTTATTTTTAATTATCCTTATTATGTTTTTTGTACTTAATATTATGGATTAGTATTATATTATGTATTATTTTTTTATTATTATTTTTATTATTATTATATTAATTATTATGATATAATTATTATTATTTATTAAATCTGTTATTATTATATTATATTAACTTTTTTATTTACTTATATTGCTAATTATAATATTTATTTTATCGTATTATTAGTGTTATAATTAATGTAAAAAATTCGCATTAGCTTTTTAATAATTTTTCTTCTTCCGTAATATCCGCACAACGGTATCTTCTTGGTCTGTTCTAGAGCTCCAAGTTTTTTTTTTTTAGCTTTGAAACCTTTATTTAAACTTTTTTTTAATTTTTTATTTTTTTTTTTATTATTAAAAAAGATTGAATTGACTTATATATCTAAATAATAAGTTCCTTTAGAATATGCTGTATTTCTCGAATCCCTTTATATTACATTTGAACCCTGATGCCGATAATATGGCCAATCGTGGGTGTCGACTACCTGATTGAGTATATAATGTTTGTTTTTTATTCTTTAAAAGATAAGATATATATTGTTGTTCATCTTACACTCTCCTATTTCTTTCCACCATTTTTTCCTCAGTCCGTCCTTTCATCTTTCCCCCAAAGACCTTAAAGCCCAACCCCATTTTTATTTTTTTTAATTATATTTTTTATATAAAATATGAGAAGAAAGAGGAAGAAAGAAAGAAAGAGAAAGATGAAGTCTATGGGGATATGGAAGGAATTCTTGACAAATGTTGTACTCCACAAAATACTACAAGAGTCGTTCTTCCCAGAAAAGGAGAGATTTTTTTATTGTCTATATTTTTTTTATTTTCTTTTTTTGTTTTTTTTATGCTTTCCTCCAATTCATCTTCCAGCTGGCGCGTGAATGGAATGGGCAGAACCACCGGATATCTCGTTCGTGAACACTTTTAAAAAATATTTTAATCTCCGCAACGTCTCCGCAGAGATTGGTCGCAGACAGATTGTGAAGTTACACACACGACTTTTAACAGATTTAAACCTTCGCCTTCCGGGAAAATTGTGCTTACCTAATCCACGACTAATAGCCTTAGGTAAAGTCAACTAGCATTAGGGTAGTTAGCGAAGTAAGAGACTAGTACTTTAGCTATATAGAGAGGTAGAGGGCCTCATACATCGTTTCATCTTATCCCCCAAAAAAAAAAAAAAAAAAAAAAAAAAAAAAAAACGTTTCACCTTTTTGGCAAATTAGTTTTCTTTAAAGCACAATTTTTTGTTTTTTTTTTTTTATTTTTAATATTTTTTAAAGCGAACTAGAAACCAAAAGTTATACATCATCCCACTTACATATTGCTTGTGTCTGATCTGAGTTTTCAAGTTATTACAACCCTTTCCCATTTTATACTGAACTCAAAAGGCCGAGGCCGCACCATTGAATTTCATTAAATGTGAATGAAGTCACACGGAAATTCTTATTCATCCACACCGCGGGACGGCGGGCGGGAATATCGAATTAACGGAACTATATGGCGTTTAGTACCGTTCTCTTTCAGTGTTTTCCTGTGTCTTCCCCGCGATTCGGTGCTGTCGTTCCACTTTCCGCTACTTGGCCTCTCACGAGACCGCCAGAGCTCGTATTGCGGGTCGCCGTCGCAGGCTCAAACGATAGCATAAGAGTATATGTGGAGTGTCTCGCGTATGGCTCGTAGGTTGGGTTCGTGTGTTGAATGAGATCAGATATGCGTTAAGCATCATTACAGTATAACCGAGATGCTGCTAACTAACAACTAAAAGGAATCCATACCTTCTCCTCCACATTCGTTCCATAAAAAAATGATAAGAACTAACGTTTTCTTTACAACAGCTTTTCCTTTCCTGAGTCTTCATAATTTTCATAATTTATATCATTAATACTATATAAATATATATAATATATATAATATAATATATATATATATATTATATATATATTTTATATCTATTATATATTATGATATATATATATATATTATATATATAAATGATTTACTATATATATATATCTAATATATTATATATACATATATACAATAACCTATATATATGTATATATATATATATATATAATATATATACCGTATATATATATTATATATATTATATAATATATATATTATATTTAATATTCTTATATATAATATATATATATATATTATTATATATATAATATTTATATATTATATATAAATATGTTTATCGTATATCGTATATTATATATATATATACTATATATACTATCAATTTATATTATATATATATATATTTAATTATATATATATATGATATATTATATATATATTATAGTTAATATATATATTTATATTAAAATGAAAATTAAGACCAATCATTATCTGACTTTATTTATAAGACCCAACGGAACTATACAAAGAAACCTAAAACAGAAAAAGGAAAGATAAAAATTATAAAAGAAAAAAAAAAAAATTATAAGTTTTTTAGTTTATTAGACTGATTGAATGACAATGCGGCTGGTGTCGCGAAGAACGTTTTCATGAATTTCTGTCCAATCGTATAAATAATATTGTGTGCGTATTCTATGCACTCAAGAAGTCTAAAAGACGAAAAATCCAAGACGAAGCCCATCCATCGTCTATATCCGATATCGAACTGGTCACCGAATGCGTTTCTCTCATTTGTATCTTTCTATTTTTTAATATATATTCATCCTAAGAAAAAACGCTAGATATTTTTTCAAAATATGTAGGTTTTTGTCCAGAGGAAGAAGAAAAAAAGAAAAGCATCTTCCGGGAAGACAAAAAAATTGGTTTTATTCGATTAATTATTTTTAATTCTGAATAAAATTTTAACCTTCGATTTAATTATTTGTTTTTCCTCTTTTCCTTTCGAGATTTTAAAAGCTCTATAAATATAAGGTAATAGCAGTCTCGCATCGAAGGATCTTCTTTTCGGATTTATCGAAACGGAGGAAGAAGTTTTCGTATATTTTATTTCATGTTTTAAGCGCATGTTCTTTTTCTCAACCGTTATAATAAAGATTCGAGAAATATATTTATTATTATCCTTTTTTACGCTCGGTTTCGAGTGCAAAACGCGCGAGCGAAAAAAACAATTGGGTTTATCGATAAAGATCAAATTCATCTTCAGTTTTCCGGTAAGCTTGGAAATTATACCGAACCTAATTAAACGAACGGTTGTTGCCCAGCAATCGAGTTGGCAGTTTACTTCGAGGAGCGGTTGGTCTCATTTCTTTCTATCGTACAAGCAGCTGCACTACGCCTTAATCGGGAACTAATGTCAGACGATAGTTTAGGTGAAAAAAAATCTTAACAAAAAATTCCAATGGTAAAACATTGCGGTAATTTATTTATTTATCCAATTATTTATAGATGGATCTCGAGTCCATTCGTCAACCAGCAGTGTTTTGAAAAAAATTGTTAGGGATTAGAAGAAACTAATATATCTATCTCATAATCGATATATTAAAAAATTTTATGTTTTAAATTTATTTAATTTACTTTTATTTTTTTTTATTTTCTTTATTTTAGATGTTTGATTTATTTTCAATTTAACAATTGTATTTTTTTCTTAAGAATTTTAATTTCAACAAGGTAACGTTCTCACTTTAGTGCCGCGTATTTTATTGTGTCGTTTTGCATCAAACTTTGAATCTTCTTGTTCCCTTCTCTCTCACTCATTCTAGATTCTGCGAAATTCCTCAAGTGAAGATGCCACTCCCCTCTATGACAGGCTGAATTTAAACTCGTTGACCTACAAGTTGAAATTAAAGTATCGTTCGTAGAACATTTACTACGATCGGGACAGTAATAAACTTATTTGTAACTGTTTGATTAATATATTCAAACGACTAACGCACCAATGTGCCGTAAAACGATAGGAAATTACAATTTTCTCTTTCATTTTCTCTCTCTCATTTTTATCCTCTCTCATATCACAAGAGCTGTAAGAGTATGATGCGTGAGCTCTCGCTCGATTAAAATAATAGCCTCTTTCCTCTATCAGCCCAACAACTAAAATTGGACATTCCATCATATCTCCTCTGCGGTCTATTCTTCGCCACATAAACTGGAGCTCCTCAGTCGCGTCTTCTTAAGCGTAGGTCTCCGTCGGCCATAATTCTGTCGTTAGCAATTTAAATAAATGCCACAATTGCCAGATTGATCCATCTCTGTGCTAAGACAGGTCGTCGCAAATGTTCCAACCCCCTCTATTCAGAGAAAAACACTGCATTTCTTCTCTCGAGCCAGCGTTGTGCGTTCTCTACACTCAGATCGCATTTTGCTCCTTAAAAGCGTCGCCGTGAAATCTTCCTCCCTGAAGAGCTACCAAAAGCGACCCGTTACAAACACGGTTTTCCACTTTCTTTATCCCGATAGTCCGGTCGCCTATTAGGTAATAAAGGACATAACCTTCGCAATTTTTGATTCTTCGAATTTTCGCTATTTCTTCTTTCACGCCTTCGAGAGATGTTGAGTGGTATTCCGGTGTTGAAATTCCAAAGAGTTTAAAAAATTCCAAGCCCGCTTGAGGGGAGACGGTCGTCAGCGATTCGTTTTTGTCGTCGTGGTCGTCGGGGGACGAAGTCATCATCAAACCGTAAATTTTTGGTTTCTTTAAGCGAATTTTCATCTATGACCGATGTCGGTATTGATCCGGGCATAACGAGTTCGCAAACTCCATAGCGTCTTAATGAGGCGCTCAAAAAAATGCTTCAGTGATATTAATGTGCGTCGGCGTCCATTCCGTCGAAAGTGTTTAATACCGCCTTTGCCACCGAACGCGCGATATTGTGCTTGTGTTCCGAGTATTTTTCGATGTCTGAGTGAGATTTGATTAACATATGTACGTTCTTAGAACCGACGATGATGTAGTATTCGCCGTCGATCTCTCTCACAGTAAAATGTCCGCAACATCCATCGATTTTTGTCATGCAAATAACCTCGGTCGCTTTCGCTGGAGAATCGATGCAATATTTTTTCCACTCCTCCTCGTCGTTTTTAGATTGAAAATTATCTTCATCGCCGATTCGCCCAGTAAACTTTTTGTTAGCGTAAATAGAGAAATCAAACCATCGACCCTTCTCTCCTTCCATCTCGATAAAATTAAGACCTCGGCTTACGTTTTTTCTAATCCATTTATCTCTCGCGTAGACCTCATCTTCCAATTTGAATGACGATATTCTAACGTCGTGTAGTTTACAAGAATAACCGGCTGGGAGAATACCTTTTTTGACATCCGTTGATATTAATTTCAACGAGGAATTTTTCGAAATTTTTTTATGCATATTCGTGGCCATATCGGAACTGAATCTAGCCCTATCACATTTTATTTCGAAAGTTTTCATTAAGCCTTCTTTCTGAAATTCGGTCATCGATTCGCAGCTGGCCAACATATCTTTTAGTAAATCAAAATTCTCAATTTTTATAGCGGGTGCCTTTTCTTCTTTTCTCGATTCGGGGGTCATCGTAGGTGCCATAATCCAGGAGTTAACACGAACCTAAAAAAGATGCGAATGAACATTATTAGTCGAGGAGTTAATTAAAAACCACACAAAAAAAAATTTACATTTTATTTTCTATATTATTATTCGATTGCAAGGAAAATTGTCTTTCATCAGATATGTATTCTGTAATTTTTATTAGCACTACTCATAATAATTTCTATATTACCATAATTACTATCAGCGATTATAAGCAAAAAAATATATTTAACTAAATATATATATATTTCTTATATGTACGAGTAACGATATAATTAAATTTTTCTATAATATACGCTTAAAGGTGCATTGGCGCGATCAAATTTAGATCGTTTTTTCGTTCCCCTTCGAAACGTCACTATAAGATATAATAGTGTCGCCTTACGAGAATCGCAAAAGCGGTTAAACGCTATCGCTTTCAAATACCAGTTACTTAAGCTAAAACTATCTTCAATCGGATTATGACGTCATATAGTTACGCCCTGATCCGGGGACACTAAATATAAGTCGAAGGTCTAAGTGCAAATTCCTCGAAAAATAATTTGGACTTAAAAAAAAAAAAAAAAAAAAAAAAAAAAATTGTGTGTATATATATATATTTGAAAAATTTTAGATTTTAGCACTTAGGTACCTCCTCGTACTATTAATACTTAGTGACCTATCGACTCTATTACTTATGCACCTTGTGATTTATCTTAGACCTTCGACTAAGACTTAGTGACCTTTCGACTTAGACACTTTAAAACCTTCGACTTAGCTTTAGACCTTCAGATTGGAGCACTATAGACCTTCGACCTTTATACTTAGGACCTTCGATCTTTATTTACATAATTAACCTTCTGTTCTGTTCGTTCGTTTGTGTGTTGAACTAATATAAGTCGAAAGTCTAAGTGCAAATCCGAAAATAATTTCGACTAAAAAGTTTTTTGCGGTAAATTATTTTCTCTGTGATTTTTTAGATTTCACACTTAGAATACCTTTGCTCATTATAACATTCATCTTTGGGAATCACTATATGGGCTTGAAAGTGATAGTTTATATAGTACTATACCTTAAAAAGGTGTTGCGCGATCAAGTTGAATCGTATTTCGGTTCCCTTCGAAAACGTCAATATAGTATAGTGTTCGCATTACGGTGAAATGCCTAACAATAGCGGGTATATATTGACGCCTTTCAAATACCAGTGTACCTAAAGCTTAAACTATTCTTCAACCAATCCGACATATCTTCTAACATATCATTGGCAGCTTTAGATCCTCTTTTTACGTTTTCACTTAAATAATTTGACTTAAAAATTTCAGTTTGTACTGTACTTTCTGTTATTGAATAGATATTATCTCTTAGAATAGAAAGGAAAGGAGATATTACATTAGACCTTATGACTTCTATACTTAGACCTTCTACTAGCACTTAAGACCTTCGAACTTAGCACTTAAAAAACCTCTATCTCGACCTTAGCCACTTAGACCTCGACGTTATGCACTTAATTAACCTTCGAACTTAGCACTATTAAGACCTTCTCGACTTAAGCACTTAGACCTTCGACTAGCACTTAGAAATCTATCACGACTTAGACACTTAGGACTCTTCGATACTTAGCACTTAGACTTCGATTATACTTAGACTTACGCATATACTTTAGACCTTTTGAGTCTGTTCGTCGTTTGTTTGGTGAACTATATATAAGTTACGAAATAGTCTAAGTGCACATATACCGAAAAAAATATTTCGACTTAATAAAATTTTTGTAGGGAAATTATTTTCTCTATGTTATTTTTAGTGGAACCCTTGACTGTAAGCAAATATCAGTTCCCGTTAACGTCACTATATGGGGTTGATAAAGTGATAGTTATTACCTTAAAGGTTGTTGTCTCAGATCAAGTTTATGAATCGTTTTCCTCAGGTCTCACCCTCACTTCGGAAACGTATCACTATAGTAATAGTGTCGCCTCTACGATGCAAGCGGTATTCTGAAACGCTTTCAGAATACAGTTTACTAAGCTAAAAACTCTAATCATTCATCTCGATTATGACGTGCGTATATAGTGGACGCTCAGCTTATCGGGACTGATATAAGTCGAGGTTCTCTAGTGGAATCCGAAAAATAATTTTGGACTTAAAAAATTTTTGTATTATTTTTCATTTTGAGAAATTTATGAGATTAGCACTTAGTCTCACTTCGACTTTATACTTTAGACCTTTCACGAGCTTAATATATATTAGTAACCTTTGTACTTAGCACTTTAAACCTTATCGTACATTAGTCTTAGACTTGATACTTAGCTATTAACCTATCGATCTTAGCACTTAGGACTTTCGATTCTAGCACTATAGTCCTATCGACTTAGCACTTAGAACTTTGACTTAGCAACTTATAGACCTTCGACTTATATACTTAGACCTTATCGATCTATTATACATTAACTCTTCTGTGAGTCTGTTCTCACGTTCGTTTGTTGTTTAGAACTAATTATAAGTCGATAAAGTCTAAGTCACAAATATCTGAAAAAATAATTTGACTCTTAAAATTTTTGTAGAAATTATTATTCTCTAGTAATTTATATAGATTTTCACACGTTAGACTCCACTTATTGTACTGTTATCAGTTTCTCGATTGAGACGTCACTTATATATTGGGATGAAGTGATCATTTTATACCTTAAAAGGTGTTGCGCGATCAAGTTATATCGTGTTTTTCGGTTCCTTCGAAAACAGTCACTATAGTTAGATAGTCGTCACTTACGCGAACCGCAAAAGCGGTATTATCTATATATAGATATAACTGAATCGCTTAATTTCATAAATATACCAGTTATTACTAAATGCTATAAAACTTATTATCTATCTAATCCGATTATGACGTCATATAGTGTGACGTCTTAATAACTGTGATCGGTAAGCTGAATATTAATAAGTGATCGAGGTCTAAGTGCAAATAATTCGAAAAATAAATTTGGACTTAAAAAATTTTGTGGTGATGTGTATTTATTTTCTCTAGAGAATTTTAGATTATATATGCACTATAGACCTTCAATCTATACATTTAGACCTATCGACTTTATTTACTTTGACTTTCGAATACTTAGCATCTATAGACCTTCAGTGACTATTAGGCAACTTAAATAATCACTTTAGACTTTAAGTACTTTAGACCTTCGACTTAAGCTCTTAATACTCCATTCGACTTATATATACTTAGACCTTCCACTTATACTTAGACCTTTCTGACTGTTTCAGTTATTCGTATTGTTGTTATAGAAACATATAATTATATTAAAGTACTCACGTAAATGTCTAATGTGATTGCAAATTACCTCTGAAAAAATTATATATCGGACTTATTAATTATTTTTATTGTGAGGGTATATTATTTCTCACTACTTGTGATTTTTTAGAATTGGGTGACGACTAAGATAATCAGGATTAATATTCAGTTTACCCTCGTGAGTACTGATACCATCACTATATGTGTGGAGTTGAATAAGATAGTATAGTTTATACCTTAAAGTGTTGCGCGATCTCAATGATTAGATCGTTTTATTCTCGGTTCCTTCGAAACGTCACTATAGGATAGTGTCGCCTTACGGGAATGAGAAAAATTGCAATATAAGTGTGAGTTATACTATATATTATATATATATATCATGCTGACGCTTCAAAATACAGTTACCTGTTTTTAAAAATATTATCTCTCAAGTGTGATTATGACCTCACATATCAGTGACGCCCTGATAGGGAACTGATTATAAGTGCGAAGTCTAAGTGCAAATCCGAAAAATTAAGTTTGCGACTTTCAAAAATTTTTGTTGTATTATTTTCTTTGAGAAATTTGAGCATTTTTAGCACTTAGACCTTCGATCTTTATACTTAGACCTTCGACTTATACTAGACCTTCGACTTAGCACGTAGACCTTCGACTTAGCACTTAAACTTTCGACTTAGCACTTAGACCCTTCGACTTAGCACTTAAACCTTCGACTTAGCACTTAGAACCTTCGACTTAGCACCTCTCAAAGTGGCTCAAATATTTCCTCGATTTGAGTAGGAGCACTCTAGACTCTAACGAAACTTATATATTAGAACCTTCGACTTATTATACTTAACTATTCTTTTTCCGGTGCATGTCACGTTCGTTTGTTTGTTTAACTAATATAAGTCGAAAGTCTAAGATGCAAATTCCTGAATATAATATATTTCAGATTATGGTTGTTTGAAGGTATAAAGGACTATGTGCCAGGTTGAATTTGTTTTAGATTTTCACACTTAGATATATATATATTTAGTAATATATATATCAGTTTCACTCACTCAGTTTAGACGGTCCACTCTATATTGAGGAGGTTTGAATATAGTAGTTTTAATATCATACCTTAAATAAAGGTTGAGACTATGCGCCTGAGATTCAAATTTAGATATCGTATCTTTCTAGTTCCCATCTTAAAAAAATATATACATTATGATTAATAACAATTAACTACAAAACTATTTCAAAACCCTATCAAATTTACAATTTCAAATACTCCTCTACCTAGACATAATAACAACTATTCTTCAATCCGATTATGAGTCATATAGTTACGCCTGATCGGAGAACGATTAAGTCGAAGGTGTCTAAATATAGTTTCTACCTATAATTTGGACTTTAATAAAATTTTTGTTGTATTATTTTCTTTGAGACAACGCCCAAGTTCTTTCTTTCGTGAACAGAAATAGGGTGCTGAAAGGCATATGTCGAAAAGTCGAAAATATTATTTTATCTAGGTAATTTGTGCACTAACTTGGACCATGATCTATATATGATTTAGTTCCGATGAGGTGCGTCCACTATAATGACGTCATATCGATTCGGTTTAACGATAGTTCAAGCTTAAGAAAATGTTATTTAAAAGAAAAAAAATTAGTTTTAATTTTAAAAACACACGATAAAAAAAATATTTAAAAAACTATCTTTTTATTTTTTTTAATGAACTAAATAATGATGATCTATAAATTAGGACTCACGCATTTTTATCGTTTATTAACAGCGAGAGATTTAGTAGTAAAGGCGTATCTTACTAATTAAAGGTATCATTAACGATATCACTTTAGCTGAAATGGGGCCAGTTTGTGGAGCGAAATGCAGATTCCGGTGTTCCCAAAATGTGCCTCCTAAAATCGCTAAAGGAGTTTGTGACGCGTACTGGAAACTAGCAAGCCCAGCTCGTCAACGAGAATTCATCGCGGCTCACACAAAACCCATTGTGCCGAAGGAAGATGTAGATGACGTCACGCGTTGCGGCCGCAAAAGAGGGTTTAAAAACGCATTTTACTTCGAGGTCGACAGCGAGCGTGTTCGCGTATGCAAACTTTTTTTCAAGAAAACTCTTCATATCACGGATAGGCCCATCAGGACTGCGATCGAAAGGAAAAACGATAGAGGGAGGGTCAACGCAGCCACAAATTCGCGAGAAAAACGTCCGAAGTCCATCGGTAGTCTTATCAAGGACGATATTCGAGAGCACATAAGGTCGATTCCAAAAATAGAAAATTGTCATATGGGCATAGCGGCGCCGGCCTACGCGTCGGGACGAATCTATATATATCGCAGCAAAACCATCAGAGATCTGCACCGTGATTACGTGAACGAAAACGGAGGGAGGAGAAGGAGTAGTGAATGTTCGGCGGATGAGCTGCGTTTGTGCGGTGGGTACAAAATGTATAAAAGAATATTCAAGAATGAATTTAACATATCTTTCTTCGAACCTCGAATAAATCGGTGCGACGAGTGTTTAGCCTACAACAAAGCCAATGGAGCTGAAAAAGAGGAGCTATTGGTAAAACACAACCAGCATCTTGAGGAAATAAAACTGTTGCTCGCGGAACAAATAGACGATAAGGCGAAGGCTTCCGTTTCCTCGAGTGGTACCGATCAAGTCGTGGCTTTTCAGCTCCATCGGCTTTGCTGTAGGCTAAACACTCGTCGCACCGATTTATTAGAGGTTCGAAGAAAGATATGTTAAATTCATTCCTGAATATTCTGTTGTACATTTTGTAGTTACCGCACGTACGCCGCGGCTCACCATCCGCCGAACATTCACTACTCCTTCTCCTCCCTCCGTTTTCGTTCACGTAATCACGGTGCAGATCTCTGATGGTTTTGCTGCGATATATATAGATTCGTCCCGACGCGTAGGCCGGCGCCGCTATGCCCATATGACAATTTTCTATTTTTGGAATCGACCTTATGTGCTCTCGAATATCGTCCTTGATAAGACTACCGATGGACTTCGGACGTTTTTCTCGCGAATTTGTGGCTGCGTTGACCCTCCCTCTATCGTTTTTCCTTTCGATCGCAGTCCTGATGGGCCTATCCGTGATATGAAGAGTTTTCTTGAAAAAAAGTTTGCATACGCGAACACGCTCGCTGTCGACCTCGAAGTAAAATGCGTTTTTAAACCCTCTTTTGCGGCCGCAACGCGTGACGTCATCTACATCTTCCTTCGGCACAATGGGTTTTGTGTGAGCCGCGATGAATTCTCGTTGACGAGCTGGGCTTGCTAGTTTCCAGTACGCGTCACAAACTCCTTTAGCGATTTTAGGAGGCACATTTTGGGAACACCGGAATCTGCATTTCGCTCCACAAACTGGCCCCATTTCATCTAAAGTGATATCGTTAATGATACCTTTAATTAGTAAGATACGCCTTTACTACTAAATCTCTCGCTGTTAATAAACGATAAAAATGCGTGAGTCCTAATTTATAGATCATCATTATTTAGTTCATTAAAAAAAATAAAAAGATAGTTTTTTAAATATTTTTTTTATCGTGTGTTTTTAAAATTAAAACTAATTTTTTTTCTTTTAAATAACATTTTCTTAAGCTTGAACTATCGTTAAACCGAATATGACGTCATATAGTGACGCCTCATCGGGAACTAATATAAGTCGAAGGTCTAAGTAGTGCAAATTCCGATAAATATTTTCGACTTTTCGCATAGAAATTCAGAACCCTAAGTAGTGCAAATTCCGATAAATATTTGGGCGTTGTCTCAAAGAAAATAATACACAAAATTTTTTAAGTCCAAATTATTTTTCGGAATTTGCACTTAGACCTTCGACTTATATCAGTTCCCGATCAGGCGTAACTATATGACGTCATAATCGGATTGAAGATAGTTTTAGCTTAGGTAACTGTATTTGAAAGCGGTCAGCCGCTTTTGCGATTCCCGTAAGGAGACCTATACTATAGTGACTTTTCGAAGGGAACCGAAAACGATCTAAATTATCGCGCAACACCTTTAACCGTAAATTAAACTATCACTTTCAACCCCAATATGACGTCTAAACGGAACTGATATAATTTCAAAGCTAAGTTGTGAAAATCTAAAAAAATCACGGAGAAAATAATTTCCCAAAAAATTTTAAGTCGAATAATTAATTTTTCTGAATTGCCACTTGAGGACTTCGACTTATATTTAGTTCAACAAACAAACGAACGAACAGTCAAAAGATCTAAGTATAAGTCGAAGGTCTAGATAACATTCAAGTGCTAGAGTCGAATGTTAAGTGCTAAGTCGAAGTCTAAGTGCTAAGTCGAAGTTTAAGTCTAAGCGAAGTCTAAATGCCTAATCGAAGTTAATGCTAAGTTCGAAGTTCTAGCTAATTCGAAGTACTAAGATAAGTCGAAGTCTAAGTAAGTGCGAAGGTCTAAGTGCTAAAATCTAAAATTTCTAAAAAAATAATACACAAAAAATTTTAAGTCCAAATTATTTGCGGAAATTTGCATTAGACCTTCGACTTATATCAGTTCCCTATCAGGCGTCACTATATGACAATCAGATTGAAGATAGTTTTAACTTAGGTAACTGGCATTTGAAAGCGTTCAGCCACTTTCGATCCCGTAAGGCACACGTATACTATATGACGTTTCGAAGTGAAACCGAAAACGATTCTAACTTTACGCGAAACACGTTTTAAGTATAAACTATCATCTTCAACCATATTAGTACGTCTCAACGAACTATATAAGTCAAAATCAAGTGATGAAAATCTAAAAAAAATCACAGAGAAAAAATTTCCCAAAAAAATTTATGCGATAGGGAACTTAGAAATTGCACTAGACTTTCGATTATATTAGTTCAACAAACAAACGAGTACGAAACTGTCAGTCGAACGTCCAGATACAAGTAGAAGGTCTTAATTCTTACCCAGTTTAATTCTAAGTGCTGAAGGAAGAGGTGCTAAAGCGAGTTTAAGTCTAAGTCGAAGTCTAAGGCGAAGTCGAAATCTAAGTATAAGTCGAAGGTCTAAATGTAAGAAAGTCTAAGTGCTAAAATCTAAATTTCCTCAAATTAATAATACAACAAAAATTTTAAGTTCCAAATATTTTCGAATTTGCACTTATGACTTCGACTTATATCATTCCCGATCAGGCGTCACTATATACGTCATAATCGATTGAAAGATAGTTTAGCTTAGGTAATGGTATTTGAACTTTCAGCCGCTTTTGCGGTCCCGTAAGGCGAACACTATACTAAGTACGTTTTCGAAGAACCGAAAAACGATCTAACTTGATCGCGCAACACCTTTAAGTTATAAACTACACTGCATCCCCATATATGACGCTCTCAACGGAACTGATATAAGTCAAAGTTCTGGCTTAAAAATCCTAAATAGAACAGATAAGATCATTTTCCCAAAAAAATTTTAAGTCGAAATTATTTTCGGAATGCACTTAGACTTTCGACTTATATTAAGTTCAAACAAAAACGAACAAACCAGGACAGAAGTCTAAGTATAATCGAAGTCAAGTAATAAGTCGAGTCAATGCTAAGTCGGAAGGCTAATCTAAGCGAGTCTAAATCTAAGTCGAATTAAGTGCTAAGTCGAAAGGTCTAAGCTCTAGGCGAAGTACTAAGTGCTAAAGTCGAAGGTTTAAGCTAAGTCGAATGGTCTAAGTGCTAAGTCAGGTTAATGCTAAGTCGAAGTCTAAGAAAGTTGAAGGTCTAAGCTTATAAGCGAAGGGACTAAGTGCTAAAATCTAAAATTCTCCAAAGAAATAATACACAAAATTTTAAGTTCCAATTATTTTCGGAGATTTGCACTTAGACCTTCACTTAATCAGTTCCCGATCAGGCTCACTAGTACACGGTCATAATCGATGAAGAAGTTGTTTAGCTTAGATAACTGGGATTTGAAAGCGTACAGCCGCTTTTGCGATTCCCGTAGCGACACTATACTATAGTGACGTTCGAAGGGAACCGAAAACGATCTAAACTTGATCGCGCAAACACGCTTTTAATGGTATAGAACATCAACTTCAACCCATGTATATACGTGCTCAACGGGAACTGATATAAGTCAAATGTCTAATGTGAAAATCTAAAAAATCCACAGAGAAAATAATTCCCAAAAATTTTAAGTGTCGAAATTATTTCGGAATGTGCACTTAGACCTTCGACTTATATTAGTTCAACAAACAAACGAACGAACAACAGAAGGTCTAAGTATATTCGAATGTTCTAAGTAAAGTCGAATGTCTAATGCTAAGTCGAAGTCTTAAGTGCTAAGCGAATTCCTAAGTGCCTAAGTCAAGTCAATGTGCGAAGCTCGAAGTCTAATGTCTAAGTCGTAAGGCTTCTAAGCTAAGTCGAAGGGTAAAAGTGCTAAGTCGAAGTCAATGCTAAGCGAAGTTTAAGTGCTAAGTCGAAAGTCTAAGTATAATCGTAAGTCTAAGATAAGCGAAGACTAAGTCTAAATCTAAAATTTCTCAAAGAAAATAATACACAAAAAATTTTAAGTCCAAATTATTTTTCGAATTTCACTTAGCCTCGACTTATATCAGTCCCGATCAGGCCCACTATACGACTCATAAATCGCGATGAAGATAGTTTAGCTTAGGTTAATGTATTCTGAAAGCTCAGCCGCTTTTCGATCCCGTAAGGCACCACTCATACTATAGTACGTTCTGAGAACCGAAAAAAAACGATCTAACTGATCGGCGCAACACCTTGTTAAAGGTATAAAACATCACTTTCAACCCCATTATGTGAGTCTCACCGGAAGATAATCAAAGGTCTAAGTGTGAAAATCTAAAAAAATCACAGAAGAAAATAAAACACAAAAAAAATTTTAAGTCGAAATTATTTTACGAATTTGCACTAGACGTTTCGACTTAATATTATTCCAAACAATACAATACAACGAACAGACAGAAGTTCTAAGAAGTCAAGTCTAAGTAATAATTCCGAAGGTAAGTGCTAAGTCGGAAGTCTAAGTGCACTAAGTCGAAGTCTAAGTGCTAAGTCGAAGGTCTAAGCTAAGTTCGAAGTCTAAGTCTAAGTCGAAAGGTTAATGCTAAGCGAAGTCTAATGCTAAGTCGAAGTCTAAGTATGAAGCGAATGTCAAGTATAAGTCGAAGTCTAAGTCTAAAATCTAAAATTCTTCAAAAGAAAATAAGACACAAAATGTTTAAGTCCAAATTTATTTTTCCGAATTGCACTTATACCTTCGACTTGTAGATCAAGTCCGATACAGCGTCACTATTGACGTCATAATCGGATTGAAGATAGTTTAAGCTTAGGTAACTGGTATTTGACGTTTCAGCCGCTTTGCGTCCCGTAAGGCGACACTACACTATAGTGACGTTTCGAAGGGAACCGAAAAACATCACTTATCGCGCGCAGACACCTTTAAGCGATAAACTATCACTTCAAACCCATATAGTGACGTCTCAACGGGAACAATAAGTCAAAGGTCTAAAGTGTTGAAAATCTAAAAAATCACAGATAAAATAATTCGCCCAGAAAAATTAAGTCAAATTATTTCGGAATTGCACTTAGACTTTCGACTTATATTAGTTCCCGAACAAACGAACGAACAGACAGAAGGTCTAAGTATAATCGAAGGTCTAATAGAAGCAGAATCTAATGCTAAGTCGAAGTTCTAAATGCTAAGTCAAGTTAAGCTAAGTCGAAGTCTAAGTGCTAAATCGAAGGTAAGTATAAGTCGAAGTCTAAGTATAAGTCGAAGGTGTAAGTGCTAAAATCTAAATTTCTCAAAGAAAATAAAACACAAAATTTTAAGTCCAATTATATTTTGCGGAATTTGCACTTGACCTTCGACTTATATCAGTTCCCGATCAGGCGTACTATATACTTCATAACGATTTGAAGAATTTAGCTTAGGTTAACTGTATTGAAAGCGTTAAACCGCTTTGCGAATTCTCTTAAGGCGAACACTATACGTATAGTACGTTTCGAAGGTAACCGAAAAACGATCTAACTTGATCCGCAACACCTTTTTAAGGTATAAAAAAATTTAATTATTATCGTGTACGCGTACATATTAGTATATATATATATATTAGTTAAATAGTTTTTTGCTTATAATCGCTATAGTAATTACGGTAATATAGAAATTATTATGAGTAATGCTAATTAAAATTACAGAATACATTAATTTTTGCTCTAAAAACAATTTCCTTGCAATCGATAAATGAAGTGTATTTTTTTTTTGTGATTCGTTTTTAATTAACTCCTCGACTAATAATGTTCATTCGCATCTTTTTTAGGTTCGTGTTAACTCCTGGATTATGGCACCTACGATGACCCCCGAATCGAGAAAAGAAGAAAAGGCACCCGCTATAAAAATTGAGAATTTTGATTTACTAAAAGATATGTTGGCCAGCTGCGAATCGATGACCGAATTTCAGAAAGAAGGCTTAATGAAAACTTTCGAAATAAAATGTGATAGGGCTAGATTCAGTTCCGATATGGCCACGAATATGCATAAAAAAATTTCGAAAAATTCCTCGTTGAAATTAATATCAACGGATGTCAAAAAAGGTATTCTCCCAGCCGGTTATTCTTGTAAACTACACGACGTTAGAATATCGTCATTCAAATTGGAAGATGAGGTCTACGCGAGAGATAAATGGATTAGAAAAAACGTAAGCCGAGGTCTTAATTTTATCGAGATGGAAGGAGAGAAGGGTCGATGGTTTGATTTCTCTATTTACGCTAACAAAAAGTTTACTGGGCGAATCGGCGATGAAGATAATTTTCAATCTAAAAACGACGAGGAAGAGTGGAAAAAATATTGCATCGATTCTCCAGCGAAAGCGACCGAGGTTATTTGCATGACAAAAATCGATGGATGTTGCGGACATTTTACTGTGAGAGAGATCGACAGCGAATACTACATCATCGTCGGTTCTAAGAACGTACATATGTTAATCAAATCTCACTCAGACATCGAAAAATACTCGGAACACAAGCACAATATCGCGCGTTCGGTGGCAAAGGCGGTATTGAACACTTTCGACGGAATGGACCGACGAAATTAAATATACTGAAGCATTTTTTGAGCGCCACTAAGACGACTATGGTTTGCGAACTCTTAATGCCCGATCAACCGCACATCGTCATAGATGAAATTCGCTTAAAGAAACCAAAAATTTACGGTTTGATGATGACTTCGTCCCCCGACGACCACGACGACAAAAACGAATCGCTGACGACCGTCTCCCCTCAAGCGGGCTTGGAATTTTTTAAACTCTTTGGAATTTCAACACCGGAATACCACTCAACATCTCTCGAAGGCGTGAAAGAAGAAATAGCGAAAATTCGAAGAATCAAAAATTGCGAAGGTTATGTCCTTTATTACCTAATAGGCGACCGGACTATCGGGATAAAGAAAGTGAAAACCGTTTGGTACGTCGCTTTGCGAGCTCTTCAAGAGAAGATTAACCACGCTTTTAAGAGCAAAATGCGATCCCTGTCTTACCTCTTAGAAAGAAAGTGTGATATAGAAACCCTTTTTTCCGGAATACGAGGGGGGTTGGAACTTTGCGACGACTGTTTAGACGAATGGATAAATCTGGCAATTGCATTTATTTATTGGCTAAACGACAGAATTATGGACGACGGAGCCTACCGCTTAAGAATACGCGATGATTTCTCCAGGTTGTGGGAAGAATATACGCAAGAGGATAATGGATGGAATGTCCAATTTTGTTGTTGCTGATAGAGAAGTAGGCTATTTATTTTAATCGCGATGCCGATATACGTTTAAGTTTTTTTCTTATAAAGAATAAAAAATATATTAAAAAATCTAATCACACTAGGTATTTTGTATTTCCTATCGTTTACGCACATTTCGTTCGTTTGAATAATCAAAAGGTTACAAATAGTACGTCCGACGTAGTAAGTTCTACAACATACTTTAATTTCAACTTGTTAGGTCATACGAGTTTAAAAATATAAGCCTGTCAATAATATGGCATCTTTCACTTCCGGAAATTTCCGATCTAAATTCTTTGTAAGTAAAGGGAACAAGAAGATCAAATTTGTGCACGCACAATAAAATCGCACTAAAGGGAACGTTACCTTGTGAATTTTAAAAATTCGTAGAAAAAAAAATAACAACTAAAATAAAGAAAATAAAAAAAATAAAAGTAAAATTAAAATGTTTAAGCATAAAATTTTTAAATATATCGTCTATTAACTAGATATGCCTTAGTTCTTCTATATCGTACAAGCAGCTGCACTACGCCTTAATCGGGAACTAATGTCAGACGATAGTTTAGGTGAAAAAAAATCTAAACAAAATTGTTTTTTAAAAAAATTCAGAATTTATTTATTTATCAATTGCTCCAGATGGATCTCGAGTCCATTCGTCAACCAGCAGTGTTTTGAAAAAAAAATTAGGAGAAAGAAATGAGACCAACCGCTCCTCGAAGTAAACTGCCAAATTGATTGCTGGGCAACAACCGTTCGTTTAATTAGGTTCGGTATAATTTCCAAGCTTACCGGAAAACTGAAGATGAATTTGATCTTTATCGATAAACCCAATTGTTTTTTCGCTCGCGCGTTTTGCACTCGAAACCGAGCGTAAAAAAGGATAATAATAAATATATTTCTCGAATCTTTATTATAACGGTTGAGAAAAAGAACATGCGCTTAAAACATGAAATAAAATATACGAAAACTTCTTCCTCCGTTTCGATAAATCCGAAAAGAAGATCCTTCGATGCGAGACTGCTATTACCTTATATTTATAGAGCTTTTAAAATCTCGAAAGGAAAAGAGGAAAAACAAATAATTAAATCGAAGGTTAAAATTTTATTCAGAATTAAAAATAATTAATCGAATAAAACCAATTTTTTTGTCTTCCCGGAAGATGCTTTTCTTTTTTTTCTTCCTGTGGACAAAAACCTACATATTTTGAAAAAATATCTAGCGTTTTTTCTTAGGATGAATATTATTAAAAAATAGAAGATACAAATGAAGAAAGCATTTCGACAGTTCGATATCGATATAGACGATGGATGGGAAGAAATAATTCTCTCTCTCTCTTCCTGTGACCTAATAATTAGTTCACGAAAAGGTGTTAATTGTGTTTCTCTTAGGATGGTCTAGGAATGCGCCTAGCGATTATAAGAAACAGTTAACATCTTCGCATTTTGATAATCTTTCCGTTCTCCTTTCTTCACCACTTCGGTAACGATACAGAGTATATATAATAAATATATATATATATATATATATATATATATATATATATATATATATATATATATATATATATATATATATAATATATAATATATATATAATATATATATATATATAAATATAAATATATAAAATATAATATATAACATTATATTAGTCGCGACCAAAAGAAGAGGGTGGGTCGAGCTTTTGGTCGGGCCTTCTCCTTCCCTCTTTATTTAAATCGTCGCGATGCCAGACCGAACAATTATTCGGACAAACTAGAAGTAAAATCGAAAAGTGTCAACAAGCGAAAGAAGAGCATCAATCGATACCGTCATTAAGTATATTTGTGCTTCTAAACAACTTCGATCGCCAAATTGGTGATCTATAAAACCTTTTTGCTAAATTGCACATTAATGATGAAGACGAGCCGATGGAGACAGAAGATTCGGATTCAAATATTCAGTACGTGTGTATATATATAATCATCCACATATGAATGAAATGAGTACAAACTTCAATAGCCAAATCGATTATCTATGTAACCTTTGTGCTAATATAAATTAGTACCCTAATTTGAAAATTGCAAAAAATAATTTTTGACGTTCTGAAAAATGTCGGTAGAAAAAAATCACTAACGACATGAGGAAACGTTTAACAATAACTGATTGCGCGATCGGCGCGTGATATTTAGTAATTTCTTCTTCTTTTTGGGAGCTCCCGTTGATAAAAATTGACGACGAATAATCGACGGCCGGAGAAGAGGAAAATTTTCCTCGCTTTCTCAATCTCGCTCATCGCGACGACCGTCGACTATTGCGATTAATGATAAAGACGAGATATAGAAAGTGGAAGAAAATCCAGAAAACCCGAAAGGGTATCGACGGTTCAACGCGCGGGATCGCGCGACGCAGAAAGAACTTTCATTTTAAGGATGATTATGACGCTCTGAACAAAAGAAAAAACGGAGCGTATGGAAATAAAACCGGATTGGACGAAAGGAGAAGCGATTCGTCGTTTCTCTTTGCTACGCGCAACGTCCCCTTAAGGAACGAGTCGTCTTTAAAGACACTTCCGGGATGTCAAACGTAAACGGACGAGGCCTACTAAAATTCTTTTATTTTAACATCATCAAAGCGAGGTATATTTCAGTTGAGGTTTACATTTTACTAAAACATCTCAATTTTTTTTTGAAGGCGCGTAGAATACCCGATTAATAAAGTTGTTTTAAACAAATTGTTTATTATTTCATTTTTTCCAATAGATATAAAATAATACCAAAACTGTCTGATACATCAACAACCAACCGCGGGAACAGGGTTGGTTAAAAAAGGAAATGGTCTAATAAAATGCAAATCGAGTATCTGGAAATTTATTAAAAAACCGTTACAAAATATGAATCGAAATAAAAGTCAAATTTGTATTTGGATACGTTTATAATTTACAAATTAAAATCGTCATTAAAATAAATATACCTTCGTAAATTATTCAAATATTTACATACACAATAAATAAAATTAACAAACAATTCCTACAGTTTTGAAATAGTTTCGTGCGATTCTCTTAGATGCGGGTCTGCGACCTCGTGTAACTTCGCACCGCCATGAGGCGAACTTCTTTGACGGGAATCTTGGTGTAAAATCGATTCAGCCCCGGCACTTTTCGACGTGCTATAACCCCAATATTCTTCGAGGTCGCCGTCGGATATTCTTCTGCCTCCACCACCGCCACCCTCCCTCCGCCAACATTTAGCGTCGTTTGAATTTTCTATATATTCGGTTCGCCAACATCCATCATTATTATTTTCACGATGATACGTTGGTCGGTTTCCGATCACCGAAGAAATCGCGCGCGGTGATCTTCTATCCCTGTAAGGATCGCTCCAGTTGCTGCTGGTGCGGCTCCTGCTCCTGCTGCGATTTTCGTCACTACTCTTAGCGCGAGAAGGCTTTTTGAATAAGGTATGAATCGCGTAAGGCGAAGCTCTGCTGCTGCTGCTGCTGTTGCCGCTCCTGCTGCTGTTAATATTTTTGTACAAAGTACTATTGGGGCACCTCTCGGAACATGTTTCGACCAAGCGCGGGATCTTGAAAGACGATAGTGAAGGCAGGTTGTCGAAAGGCTCGCTGTAATCGTTGGAGCGTCTTTCGGACGATGGTTGCCTTTCGACCGATGGTGAATAAGAGCGTCCCGAACTTCTGTCTTTTTGGTTCGATAAAGAATTACTACTCGATGAGCGCTTTTTATCCTCTTCGTCATTTCCACTGGTGGCGTTTCCAGCGGGACCGTATTTCTTTTCCTTTAACGGTTTATTTTTCTCAGGTGTCTCGGACAGAGAGGAGAAGCTTGACTCGTTCTTCGAAGAGAGTTGAGGTGTACACGACGGTGAGCGATTCGATGATGGAGAACCTACGCTCTTTTTATCTTCGCTTGAATCAAGTTTGTTTTCTTCAATTTTTTGATTATTGGTCGATGATTCCACGTCCTTCCTTTTTCCGGGTGTTGATTCGCTACTTGTTTCCTTTGCGAGTTTTGCTTTCGCGGCCGACTGTAAACTATCTTCCGGGGGCGGGCCAGTTCCTCCGACCGTAGAAGGGGTAGTATTAGGATCGTCGATGTCAAAGAGAATAAGTCGAGGGTATGGATTCGCATAAGCAGTAGCGGTGCCATTGCCAGTAACAGTCGCCGTGGCGGTAATAGTGGTGGCTGGGGCGGGAAGCGCGTTGTTGATATTTCGATCCATCGTGGGAGCCTCTCGAAATTTATTTTTGCTCTTAGAATCTAGCCTATTCACGCCAACGATGTCTAAGAGGTCTTCCACAATATTCTCTAACATAGTCACTCTTAATTCCAAAGGAATCGCAAATCTCATATCTTCATCTTCTATTTGCGGGCGAATGGGGTTGTATAACTTCACATTGTTGTTGTCAGAAGGTCTGTAGTAAAAACATGGCAGTGACATCGGTTCGCCACGGTTGTTCGTCACACCCGAGACGCTTTCATTCGACGAGTCTTTGGGGTCGCTCACCTTGTCTTTAATTTTCACAACAGCGTCGATATACGAAGGTGGCGGTGACGTTGACTTCCCTGCCTCCTCGAAGACGACGTCCGGGGTGGATCGGTACGCAATACGGCTTTCTCAGACGGGGATCCGTGGGTAACTCTGCACAGCTGGGAGGAGGCGAGCTTCTTTGAATGCAGTCTCGGTAAAAAACTGATTTACTCCCGGCCTTCCTCGATGTTCTTAAACGGTTGTGGTGGTGGTAGCGGCGGTGGTTCCTCGTATGTTTCTCCCCGTATGAGACAAGTTTGCTAAAAAGTTTATCGGTAAACCTGGTATGATTGGTTCCGTCATGATCACTTCCAGATTCGAGGTTTCGAAATTTTCTTTCCGTTGAGGGTAATTTGATAATTTCTTGATTCGTCGTAAATGCCATGATCACCAGAATCAAAACGGGTCTAAAAAGAAAAATGAATGAAGGAGATTATTAGTCTAGGAATTATCAACGTATTGCGAATAAAAAAGGCTTTCATCATAATCGCCTTTTAAAACTATTCGTCAATTTATTCAGTCTCGCCCGTACTCTTAAATTCGGAATTTGAAAGCATTATTAAAGACTTTATAAAAAGCAAAAAATTAAAAAAAAAAAAAATTTTTTGTCTTAAGTAAATAATAAACTATTCGAAAATAAATTTTATCATTACACCTACTACATAACTACGTATAATACCGGCAGGTATTATTTACGCACGCCCACAGACGTATATTATTTAATACTCGTCAGCATATTGTAAAAAAGAAAATGGATTTTATATTTCAAAAAAATAGATTAATATATTATAATTATCAAGTAAAAATCAATTACCTGCTTCAAAAAAATGTTAATGTGTTGGCTTGATTTAGGAGAAATTCGTCGAGGGTTTGAAGACTAGTACTTTCAAATGAATCTATGGAAAAAGGGAAAAAAATATTCATTGAGCGTTTTTGAGCTAAAAATATATTCGCAAACTAGATTCTTTAATAGTTTTTTGACCATTTTAGTTCCTTCCAAATTATTACAGAAATTCGATCGATGTTAATAATAAAAATACTTTTTTTCAAATATTTATTTTTAAGGGCAAATTTTGTTTTGGTCAAATGACATACATATAATTTATTTTTGAAATTCTTATAATAAATGAATAAATTAAAACAATCTCACCTGATAAGAATTATAAATATGCCTAAAGGAATACTCCTCCAACCAGTTTAGTCTTTCCTAAGAAAAGCGAATCCACTATTTGGTATTTTAACAACGACAAGAACAAGGGCTCAGCAGTGGTGGTTTCCAAATAAAAAATTGTCTCTTAAGGCGCCAAGGAAAAACACAAACAATCACGGTCGAGACTCGAGGAGGTATCCGCACTCGACTTGGCACTGTCGGTAACTGATGGCACCGATGTCTCCTTTTATACTTTTTAAACGCTTATGTCAGCAAATTCCAGAGTGCCATATGACGTGGCACTTGCAGACGTTTAGAAAAAATATTATTTTTTTGAAAACCCCGTTTAATCATCAAAAAATGAAACGAAATATTTTTAATTTTGCGAGAAAGAAATTTTTTAAAATGTGCTTATTAAACGTTCTTTCTATATATCTATCTGTTTAAATATATTCCCTTAAAAACATTTTTTTTCCCACCGATATGGAAGGAACGGTTGCCGGGCAATCCAGTTGGCGGCAGTTCACTTCCAGAAGCAGCGATCTTTTATTTTTTTTCTCGAAAAACTACATAGCTACCAAGAAAAACTAAAACATTCGTGGAGATTCAGCTTAGAAAATTCTTAAAATTGACAAAAAAATTTTTTTGATTTTTTGCTATTTTATATATCTCTCAAAAACTACGATAGCTACAAGAAAAACTAATAACACTCGTGGAATCAGCGTAAGATAGTGTTCTGCGAAAATTGAAAAATTTTTGTTTTTGGATTTTGTTATTTATGTTTATTCACGAAAAACTACTATAGTACAAGGAAACTATTGTTTTTCCCCTTTTTTAAAACAAATTTCTTACCCTGATTCCAAAAAGTATTATTTTTTTTGTATCTATCGTAGTTTTCGAGAAAAAAAAATAATAACCAAAAAAATCAAAAAATTTTTTTTTTCCATTTTTAGAACAAATATCCTACGCATTACCACGAATTTATTAGTTTTCTTGTACTATCGTAGTTTTCATTTTTGCACTTGCCTTCGACTTATATCTCTGACTGTTCGTTCGTTTGTTTGTAAGCGAATATAAGTCAAGTCTAAGGCAATCCAAAATGAATTCGACTTAAATTTTTGGAAATTATTTTTCTCTGTGATTTTTAAGATTTTCACACTTAGACCTTTGACTTTATATCAGTACCCGTTGAGACGTCGACTACTTGGGTTGAAGTGAAGTTTATACCTTAAGAGGTGTTGCGCAATCAATTAGATTCGTATTTCGTTCCCTTCGAAACGCACTATAGATAGTGTTCGCCTTACGAATCGCAAAAAAGCGCTGAAAACGCTGTCAAAGAACCGATAACTAAGCTAAAACATCTCAACCGATTATACTTCATATATGACCCCTGATCGAGAAAACTGATATATTGTCGAAGGGTCTAAGTGCAATTCCGAAAAATAATTTGACTTAAAAAATTTTGTATTATTTTCTTTGAGAAATTTTAGATCTTAGCACTTCGACTTAACTTAGACCTTCACTTAACCTTAGACCTTCGACTTAGCACTTAGATCCTTCGACTACACTAGACTTCGACTTTAGCACTTAACCTTCGACTTAGCACTAACCTTCACTGTAGCACTTCAGACCTTCGACTTATACTTAGACTTCACTTATACTTAGACCTTCACTTATACTAAGACCTCGACTTATATCTAGACCTCACTTACTTAGACCTTCGACTTAGCACTAAGACCTTCGATTATATACTAGACCTTCGACTTATCATTTCCCTTCAAACGTCACTATTATTTCGGTTCACATGTTATACCCTAAAATCTCACCGATTCACGTTAGGTCGTTTTTCGGTTCCCTTCGAAAAGTCACTATATATAGTGTCGCCTTACGGGAATCGAAGAAGTCGCTGAACGCTTTCAAATACCAGTTACCTAAGCTAAAAAACTATCTTCGAATCGATTAGACGTCATTATAGTACGGCCTGACGGGAAACTGATATAAGTTCGAAGGTCAAGTGCAAATTCCGGAAAAAATAATTTGCGAGCTTAAAATTTGTGGTATTATATTTCTTTGAGAAGCATTTAGATTTTAGCACTTAGACCTTCGACTTATACTTAAACATTCGACTTAATCAGTTCCCTTCGAAAAAGCGATGTGCGAGGGATGCAGGGGGTGAAGGAGTGAGAGTGTCCCCCTGTCCGTCCTCCAGTCAATAGAATGTCTGGGTGGGTGTGTAGTATGTCTACTGTCCGTCCTCCAGCTGACTGTAGCGTGAACGGAGTGGTAGCGTACGTTGGAGGAAATGCGGTAGATGTAAGCGAGTGCGGTGGGAAGCGGAGGGCGAGTAGAGTGAGATATGATGGGTCGAATGGAAGTATTGGCGAGAGAAATGTTTGTGTGATGTTGTGTTGGGGCTATTTTATTTTTTCTCAAAAACAGACGATAGCTACAAGAAAACTAATAACATTCTGAATCAGCGTAAGAAAAATGGTAAAAATCAGTTTTTCTTCTTAGCTACGATATCGATATATCGAACATTATCGATTATATCGAGTATGTATAGTATCGATAAATTCGAATTTATATAGTATTATATATAATATATATAATTGATATATATATAAATATATATAGGTATAATATATATATATATATAATATATATATAATATATATACTTAGTGTCAAAGCTGACATCAGAACAAGAACAACAGCACCACAGAAGATACACATTGGGCATAGGCAGGCACAGGAAAAAAAAGATTTTTTGACCGCAAAAAAAATGGGCGCCCCGAGTTTAGGTGTTTAAAACTACAATACCCACGGTAAACCACCCCGATGTCAGGAGTCGGGGTCTCTCGTGCCCTCTATGGACTTACGGGACTAATCCCCCCCTCCGGAGACCGGAACCCCCGCTCTTTGATCTGGGTAGTCGCGGGGTTTCCTCCGACCATCCCCTCCGTGTATGAACTCCCCCCCTTCGGGTCCCCCATCGGCTCCGATCCCCCTAAAAAGTAAAACTCCTTTAGGGGTGGCTCGTTCCGGACCCCATTGCCATTTAAATATAATATATAAATATTATATATATATAGATTAAATATATATATATATATATATATATATATATATATAGTAAATATATATATAGTATAATATATATATAAATATATAATATATACTATTATAATTATATATATATATATATATATAATATATATATATATATAAATAATATAATAAAATGAGCAAATAGACTCTGCCACATGAATGATAATTTCCATAATCTAGAAATAATATGTTTATATATAGAAATATATATTAAATATATATATATATATATATATATATAGTATATATATAATATATTATATATAATATATATATAAATATATAATATATAATAGATTATATATATATATATAATATATATAATATAATATATATATATATATATATATATAATATATTATATATAATATAGATATATATATATATATATATATATATATATATATATATATTTAACTAGTTTGATTGATACCGTTAGTTGATTCGTACGGAATGTATTTAATTTTTTTCTTAGACAGAAAAAGCCAAAAATTCATTTTCTTATGTAATTAATTATTTTGTAGTTAACATTCTTAATGAATGTTAAAAAAAAATTTAAAAATAAAAAGGGTCTGCATTTTGTTTTATGAAACTTTCTTGAACTCCAACGATTCGGTCAACGAGAGGGTAAGAAAGATTTTTTTCTAAAAAATTGGTCAAAAAAATTTGTTTTATTTTTTCTCTATTTTTTTTTTTCTCGAAAAAATTACGACAGCTACAAAAAACTAATAATCAATCGTGAATCAATCTTTTAAGAATTGTTTAAAAATGAAAAAAAAATTTTTTGGTGGAATTTTTTGGAGTATTTAATTTTTTTTCAAAACTACTATAATCTATAAGAAGAACTAATAACTATTCGAGTGATGAATCAGACGGTATAATAAGAAAGATTGTTCTAATATAGTGTGCAAAGAAGGGTTTTTACTTGTTTTCTATTTATTTTTTTTCTTCCAATTAAGAAGCTACATACTACAATAAAACCGAAAATGAAGATTCGGTTAATCGAAGGCGAGATAGACGGTAAAGAGAATAATGTTTCTGAAGGAAAATGCAAGAAATTTTGTATTTGATTTTTGGTGATCGATA
>JABUQX010114664.1:25000-30000 GCA_015478945.1 Trachelipus rathkii | reverse complement strand
TTTCTGTCTGTGACGAGGCCACTAATTAATGGTACAGAGGGGGTGGTAAGGCTGGGTTTCCTTTCCACATTTTGTCATACTCTCCTACTGCTTTTCTTTTCCGATGCTTGTAGCGCTCCTTACTCCCAATCTTGGGAAAATAAGGTAGATAAAGAAAGAAAGAAAGAAAGAAAGATATATATATATATAAATAAAATAATAATATTTAATAAATTAATAATAATAATAATAATATTATTATTATTATATATATATATATATATATATATATATATATATTATATATTATATATATATTATTATATATATATTATTACTATTATCACTATCAGTGACACGAATTTATACATATGTTATTATATATATATATATATATTTATATATTTATATATTACATATATATTTATAATATATATATATATTTATAATATATATATATATATATATTATATATATTATTATATATATATATATATTATATATATATATATATATTACATATATATTATATATATATACATTATGATTATTATAGTATTTCACAATTCTATAATATAATATACATTATATATATCTATATATTCTTGTTATATATATATATATATATATATATATATATATATATATATATATATATATATTAGTTGTTATATTATATATTATATATATATATATATATATTATATATATTATATATTATATATATATATATATATATTATATATATATATATATATATATATATATATATATATATATATATATATATATATATATATTTATATATATATATATATATATATATATATATATATATATATATATATATATATATATTGGTGGGGAAATGCTTTTTCACATAAGCAAGGTAAATCATTGGTTTTGAAGGAGAGCCTTAAAAGAAAAGTCTAGAATGTTAAATTTTGTGAATGTAAAATAAATTTATACTTTTAGATAGTGTATTGACTTTCTTCTTTGTTGCAAGTTTAAATGTTTCATCTTTATCAACAGTGGTGAATGCCGATGCCTTTTTAAAAAAATAGCCAGCGAGAGCTTGCCAACTTAGGGTGGTTCTGAAGAAACTGAAGAGCCTACTACCATTGAGGATCTTAAGCGTCAAGTGGAGGCCCACACCAAAGAAGTTAGTTCAGATCCTCAGTCTTAATTTAAAGCCAAAGGATAAAATACAAATTATATTAATTCCATTAAATGAAGTACAAATTATGTTAATTATATGAAGTTGTGTTTTAATAAGTTTCATTTTTATATTGATTTAAAATAAAAAAATTTGCGATTCTTGCTAATGAACTCAAACCTTTTAATTTATAAGTAGGAAGCAGGTTGTCCGTTTATTGATTATTTGACATCCTTAAGTACAAAATTAGTTTATGAAATGGATTGGTCCTACACGAACTTTATAAATTGTTTATAGATGATTGGATGGTAATTTAAAGAATTTTAGAGTCGTAAGATTTTAAAATTTGGAAGGAAATTATTAATCCTTTGATTTTGAATTCTTTTGCAATTGTTTTAGACGAAAATTATATTAAATATGGAAATTTGAAGCTAATCTGACCAAGTTTTTTTATCGGGGAAAATTTTTTCCATACTGCTCAGATTTTTTATAAAATTATTTGAGCTTAAAATAAATTTCAAATAAAGACCAGTACATTTTTTAATCAATGGACAACAGTCTAATATCTCTTGTACAAATTTGTCTTTTCATCTGAAATGCTAATGTATAAGTTTTAAGCAAAGTTAATTTTTCCCTAAGCATTGCGAACTAAAATGATTATCCCACTCAATAGCATCACACTGATGTTTTAGCAAATTTTGAAAACTGTTGACAGACATGTTTACAGAAGCCCTTAAAGTAACTGCCTTTTATGCCTTGAATTTTGGGGATCAAATTTTATTTATATTTTATTATGATCACAAGTTTTCCTACAATTCAACCACGTAATTTTCCATTCCTTAATTAAACGCATTAATTATCTTAGTTTAAGTGTGGTTGGTAATTCTTTATACCTTTGCTATTAAACTATACATGGCGTATGGATTTCATATGGTGCATTAACACCTTATTCAATATTTAGCTAATTTTAACAGGCATATCTTGTACTATTGATGAAAGTGTGATTACTAAAAGGGTACGGGTACAATATATGACCTCTGTAATAATAATGTATATTTTTTTCCCAAATGAAGTATGTTAGGTATCATAATTCGATATTTAATTATTCGAAAAACCAAAGGTTGAGGTGAGTTTAGATAATTTTCTTACCAGAAAACGAAGCATTTAGAGACTGCTAAAAAAATGCTTCATAATCTACTTCAGAAGTAATTTTATTCCTAAAAATTCTAGGTTTATAATGTAGAACTTAATTAAATGATGCATATTTGATAGGGATAACCAGTCTGGAATTTCTAGCCCAGAGAAATCTTTGATTTGTGCTCTCTATATAATACTAAATAACATGTTTGAAGAGGGTTTGCTTAACGAGTATAACTAACGTACGGAGAAATTGGCTATATAAGCAAATAAATTTTTACAAGGTGGTTTAAACAAGTTTCTTTGTGCCCAAGGCTATGATGAAGTGGCATCAATGAGTTGGAAATTGCACGGAACTCAAGAACGCGCTCAAGCATATATTGTTCCAATTCTGTTGGTATTAACCCAGCTATTAAAAATTGCCTGGGAGCTATTAGAAGTATCTACAACTGTTTCTATTTTCCAAAACTTTGTATTCCAACAAGGTTATTGAAACTAAACCTACAAAATGTTATGTAACTAAATGAGTGGAACGTTCGCTGTCCATTTCAATTTATCACTATAGGTGTTATGATGGGAACTTTAAATGAAATATTTTTGGTAATATGTTTTAAATAAAATGTGGTATTCCGAACTTACTTCTATATCAGCACCGTGTCACTTGTTCAATCACCTTTGCGTACCTACGCCGTTAATACCTGCATCTCTGTGAATCTCGTGTTATGGGTAGAACGTTCTATGTATTTTTTTTTTAAATGTATGCATGTATATGGGTTTGGAAGAGAGATTCACAAATTTTTAGTTGAATAGCTAAGTCTGGTATGGAGGATAATGGCATTTACTCGTTCTGTTCCTTGTGTAAACAAAATTCGGCATCCAAAAGAACTTTATCAGTAGTTTTTATTCTCTATTCTCTAGCCAGACGAGCTTATCAAATGTTATCAAAAATCCCTGTAAACCGACTCTTTTTTTTTTTTTTTCATTACAAGTAAAAAATGTGGAAAATATTCAAGATAGTAGAAGCCATCTTGAAAGCCCTGCAGATCTATATGATTCAAAGTACGTTTTCTCTACCCTTTAATTTTTTTTTTTTAAATTCTAACAGTCACCTATTACCAGGCATAACAGACGTCCTTCAAAAGGTTTTACTCCTGAAAACTTAACTCCTTAATTTTATGTCTTCTAATTTCTCAATTTTTATTGCCTTTTCCTCAGCTCTAAAAAACTCTGTAATTATCTCAATTGTAGATCAAGTAACAATAGCAATATATCTTTTCAAATACAAAAACGATGCTTTGTTAATAACTTTATAACTGTCCTTATACTTGATTTCCTTTCCTGTTCCAACATTTTCTGCAGCTGAATGTCACCATTCATCCTTTAAAACTATCAATATAGGTGGTCCTCAAGATTTTTTTCTATCCTCCATTATCTAGCTGCTGTTCAATAATGACAACTCTGTCATTTCTGCCCCTATATACTCTTATGCCGATGACTATATTACATTTTTCATTACTTAACCAAGCAGCATTATCTTATACTAGGAGGCTGCCCTTCGAGCAATTCCCATACTTGGATCTTTGTCCCAAATCAAAATGAGACAAAAGTGTCGTTGTTTTCAATGAATTAAAAAATAATTCTTAATCTCTCTCTCTTCTCTCTCTCTCTCTCTCTCTCTCTCTCTCTCTCCTCTCTCTCTCTCTCTCTCTCTCTCTCTCTCTCTCTCTCTCTCTCTCTCTCTCTCTCTCTCTCTCTCTCTCTCTCTCTCTCTCTCTCTCTCTCTCTCTCTCTCTCTCTCTCTCTCTCTCTCTCTCTCTCTCTTCTCTTCCCTCTCTCTCTCTCTCTTCTCTGTCTCTCTCTCTCTCTCTCTCTCTCTCTCTCTCTCTCTCTCTCTCTCTCTCTCTCTTCCTCCTCTATCTCTCTCTCTCTCTCTCTCTCTCTCTCTCTCTTCTCTTCTCTCTCTCTCTTCTCTCCTCTCTCTCTCTCTTCTCTCTCTCTCTCTCTCTCTCTCTCTCTCTCTCTCTCTCTCTCTCTCTCTCTTCTCTCTCATCTCTCTCTCTCTCTCTCTCTCTCTCTCTCTCTCTCTCTCTCTTCTCTCTCTCTCTCTCTCTCTCTCTCTCTCTCTCTCTCTCTCTCTCTACTTATTTATAAGTTTTCACATAAAACTTATTACCTCGAAAACACAACGCGTACCTTTCTCTATGCTTAATACTATTAATTTCTCTTTTTCTAGTAGTCTTTTTTTGGAAGAATGACAGTGTCTCCCAGTAATTATGCTTTTAATAGGTTAGGTGTGTTCTAAGTAGTCGTCAAAGACTCTTTGATCAATCTACAGTTGAAATTTCTGTACAGGGACTTTGTTGGTTCTTGTGTATATGAGTGAGTCTCCGTCTCCAAAGTTTAAATTGTCACGGCTCGGGCTCCATTGTTTTAAAATATGACCGGCTTAGAACCCATTTATTTTAAAGCAAAAAAAATTGCGTATCCGGTTCGGGCTCCACTTCAAAATAAAAAAATATAAGCTCCAGCTCCACCTTAAAAATTTTTTCCTCCGGCTACACCCAAAACCCAGCTGCTCCAGCTCCGCAGTCTTATATGGTGTACTTGTCATTGGTCACACATGCATATAAATAAACAACAACTCTTGAAAGATTGGAGTCTAGAGAATTTCGTCTCGTTATGTTTCCCATCCTCTTTTATCTGTAATCTCTTAACCCTCGCAATCCAG